>CAUYON010068049.1:0-62602 GCA_963573935.1 Arctocebus calabarensis | reverse complement strand
TCTTCCATTCTTGAGATACTTTGCTAAGAAGAATATGTTCCAGCTCCATCCATGTAAACACAAAAGAGGTAAAGTCTCCATCTTTCTTTAAGGCTGCATAGTATTCCATGGTATACATGTACCACAATTTGTTAATCCATTCATGGGTCGATGGACATTTGGGCTTCTTCCACGACTTAGCAATTATGAATTGGGCTGCAATAAACATTCTGGTACAAATATCTTTATTATGATGTGATTTTTGTTCTTCAGGATATATACTCAATAAAGGAATTATAGGATCGAATGGCAGATCTATCTTTAGATCTCTAAGTATTCTCCAAATATCTTTCCAAAAGGAATGTATTAGTTTGCATTCCCACCAGCAGTGTAGAAGTGTTCCCCTTTACTGGTGAAAATTATTAAATGTAGAGTATTAATGTCTTTTTATAGTGATCAAGAAAATGCTATGAAGGCTATCTCTAACAGTATCTAACAGTACGATCAAAACATTGCTGATTGTATATGAAGCTCATTCTGCCATATGATTGCACCAATGTACACAATTATGATTTAATAAAATTATTTAAAAAAATCTGGAGGGCTTGTGTTAAGACGTTTGGCTATTTACAGTGTTTGATTTCTGTTTTTATTTTTCTTTCTTTAATTGTAAATTAACTGCTTTTCGATTGTGTTCGTGGTTAGAATTGAAGCTTTGTTGGGAAAGTCTAGTTCATAGCACAAAGGCAAGGGGTAAGGAAGACTTAGATCTGTGCTTCTAAAACTTTCTGAGGTGAACAGTTAGCTGGACTTATTATTCAGTATAATAAAGTGAAACTTTATTTAAGAGCAAAGAGAAATATTAGAGCACTTCCAAAGAGAGTTTGAAGTGACCCCCCCCATGAATGAGAAGAGCTAAGACAGACTACTTAGCTGTATTTATTTTTATCATTCTAAACTTTTAATACATTTATGATCATAACTTTTATAAAATATAATATAAGTAACAAGAAAAATTAAGAAGACAGGCACAATATTTTAATTCCCCAATTTTATTATAAATTCAACAGACATAATTTTTTTCTGTCAAGTTGCTACAAAGACTTATAGCAATGCTTTCTTACAATTTCTCATTTCAGAGAAAGTCTCTAGTCTGTGGATGACAATTGAAGTATCATTGGCTTAGAGAATTCTGAAAGTAATCAAGAGCAAATGATAGACCCCAGAGCAAATGATAAAGTTAAAATAATAAAAGCTATAGCACACTTAGGGCCATTGTTGTTTTCTGTATCAATCCAAGTTGTTTTCGGATTTGTCCAAAAGAAGAGAAATTGTCCATTAGGAACAATTAGTAGTGGCTGTTGATGAAACTCAGATGGAAAAAGTTATTTGTATGTATGTGTGGGGTGTGTGTGTGTGTGAGGAAATAGAACTGAGTTGAACAATAGCCAAAGTAGATTATAATCTTAGGGATATTGGGATCTTCATAAATTTTTCAAAAGTAACATCAAAGGAAGTACATACTCTTTATGATGGCAATTAAATTTAGTTGTTTCCATATTCGTCTTTGCAAAACTTAGAAAGATAAAATGGAAGCCATTGAGAATTTTTTTTTTAATAATTTTATTGAATCATAATTATGTACATTGGTGCAATCACAAGGCACGATTCATATACATTCAGAAATATTTTGATCATACTGTTGCAGATATCCTTCATGGCATTTCCTTGATCACTATATAAAGACATTAATACTCTACCTTTGGCCATTTGTCTATCTATCTTCCTTAAACAAACTTCTCTCTTTTGCCCACTTTTTAGTGGGGTGTTTTGTTTTTTTCTTGATGATTTGCCTGAGTTCTTTGTAGATTCTGGTTTTTAGCCTTTATGGCATATACAGCTTGTGAATATTTTCTGCCATTCTGTACATTGTATATTTGCTCTATTTCCTTATCTGTGCCGAAGCTTTTAATTTAATCAATTTCTGTTCATTTATTTTTGTTGTCTCTGTGTTTGCCATTTCTTCTTCATAAACTATTTCTCTAGGTCTATATCTAGAAGAGTTTTTCTTTTTCTGCTAGTATCTTTATGGTTTAGTACCTTAAATTTAAGTATTTTATCCATCTTGAATTAACCTTTATGAATGGTAAAGAGATATAGATCTTGTTTCATTCTTCTGCATATGGCATCCAATTTTCCCAGCACCATTTATTAAATAGGGCTTCTTTTCCCCAGTGTATATGCTTGTCCACTTTGTCAAAGATCAGTTGGCTGTATGTGGGTGGTTTTATGTTTTGGTTCTCTGTTCTTTTCCAATGGTCTATGCCTCTACTTTTGTGCCAATTCCATACTGTTTTGGTTACTACAACCTTACAGTATATTTTTAAGCCTGATAATGTGATGCCTCCAACTGTGTTCTTTTTGCTTAAGATTTCTTTGGCTATTTAAAATCTATTCCAAACAAAGTGAAGCATTATCTTTTCTAGATCTATGAAATATGGTGCTGATATTTTGATGAAGATTGTATTGAATCTGTAAGTCACTTGTGTAATATGAATATTTTAACAACATTGATTCTACAGATCTATGAGGATGATGTGTTTTTCCATTTGTGTGTGTCACCTATGATTTCTTTCCTTCATGTTTCCAAGTTCTCTTTGCAGAGAGCTTTCACTTCCTTGGTTAAGTACATTCCTAGGCATTTTGTTTTCTTGTAGCTATTATGAGTGGTATTGAGTCTTTGATTTGACTCTCAGCAGCTTGACTGTTACCATTACATAGGAATGCTCCTGATTTCTGTACATTGATTTTTTAATCTGAGACTTCATCTGAATTTATTTTTCAATTATAGGAGTATCTTGGAGTCTACAGAATTTTCTAGATATATGATCATTATCACCAACAAAATGTGATAGTTCAACCTTCTCTCAATTTGGATACCCTTTAATGCTTTCTGTTACCTGATGGATACCCTTTAATGCTTTCTGTTACCTGATTACTCTGTCTAGGGCTTGGAGCACTATGTTAAATGGAAGCAGTAACAGTGGAGACCCTTGTCTTGTTCCACTTCTTACTGGGAATGTTTTCAACTTTTCCCCAATCAGTGTGATATTGTCTGTGGTTTTGTCACACATGTCTTTTTAAATTCTAAGATATGTTCCGTCTATGCCTAGTTTTATGAGGGTTTTTATTGTGAAAAAAATCTAGATTTTATGAACTGCTTTTTCTGCATCCACTGAGATGATCATATGCTCTTTGTTTTTGTTTCTGTTTATGTGGTGAATCACATTTATGGGTTTACCTATATTGAATCATCCTTGCATCCATGGGATGAAGCCCACTTGGTCATGGTGAATAAATTTTTTAAACTGTGTTGTTGAATTTAGTTTGCTGGTATTATTATTGAATATGTTTGCATCTATATTAATAAGGGATATTGGTCTCTAGTTTTCTTTATATGTTTTGTCCTTTCTTGGCTTTAATGTCAAGATGATACTGGCCTCATAGAATAAGATGGGGAGGATTCCTTCCTTCTCAACATTATGGAATAATTTCTGCATTAGTACATACATGTACCCTTCTTTGTAGGTCTGGTAAAATTCTGTTTTGAATCCATCTTGTCCAGGACAATCTGTTGTTGTTATTGTTTTTGTTGTTAGGAGATTTTTTTATTACTGCTTCAATCTCGCTGCTCATATCAGTCTGTTCAGAAGTTCTATTTCTTCCTGAATGAGTCTTGGAAGACTGTGTGTTTTCAGAAATTTGTCCATTTCTTCTATGTTTGTGAGTTTATGTGCATAGAGATTTTCATAGTATTCCCAGATCGTATTTCGTATTTCTGTGGTATTAGTTGTAATAGCTCCTTTTACATTTCTGATTAAGCATATTTGGATTCCTTCTCTTCTCTTCATGGTTAATCTAGCAAGAGATCTACCAATTTGTTTATCTTGTCAAAGAATCAACTTTTTATTTCATTGATCCATGTTGCAAAGGGCTGTACAAATTTATTTCCTTGTCAGTAGGTGGCAATTGCTAGAAGGAACAATCCCCAGTATTGTTTTGGGGACTTGTGACCAGCTCTAACTCCTCAGAAGAAGCACTAGAATGCTCCAGGTGGTGGGTCAGGCCCTGAAAATTTCAAGTGAGCGCTTATTTTCCACAACAGCTTGTATGGTAGCTGTTTCAGTAGAGGTCAAAAAGGTCTGTTGCCAGGCTTTGGGGTAAGACACTAGAGAGGGACAGAAGTGGCCCCACCAAGCCAGAAAGTCTGCTGGTGGCAGAGGGGCTGTCTGAGATTCAATATGGTTGTCAGAAGTGGGTTTCACTCTTCTCCTCCTCCCCTGCTCTGGGGTCTCCCTCCAGCACCTGCCAGCATGAAAGAGCTCAAAGTAACTGAACTCCCCATGGTGGTGTTATGGGGAGGAGTTTCTCTGTCCAGGATCCCACTCTGGTCTGAGATTATGGCCTTTCTGTTGGAGGAGGGGAGTGCCATAAGAGCCCTATGGCTAGAACCCACATTGCACTCTCTTCGTAGTTCTTCCCACAAGGGCTCCCTCATCTCCTGAGATTTGTTCACATATCTCCCTTCTGTGCCCCTAAGCAATACAATCAACTCCTGGGGTACAGAATTTGGCCCATATGCCTGTACCCAGGACCCTGAAGATCAATCCCAAACTGTGCCAAGGGCAAATGTGCTGGTCTCAAATTGCATATGGGATGCTCATGCAGGTTTGATGTTTCTCTTTTGGGGGGGTATATCCTGCTCCTGACAGAGCATCAGGGAAGGCTGGTGAGTAGAGAATTCACAGCCCAAGCACCCTTTAGTCCACTGCAGGTCTTTAAGAAGAAGGACTTGAGTCCCATTCTCTGTGGATGCCTCAGTATGGTGGATGCACCAATAGGAGGAAGCAGCTCCTCTTGAGAGCCCCAGTTGTCTCTCTCAGGAGCTGTGGACAAGGAACAGGAAGAGGAGAAAAAGAGTCTGAATGGAAGGCAGCTAGAATTCTGGTCATCTCTGTCCCTCTCTCTGGAAGGCAGACCACCCAAAATATCCAGGCTGTGATCCCAGATCCCCTAGGACTCATATCCCCCTGTGGCTCCTGCAGTCTGGGCCAAAATTGGTAAATGTTGGTGTGGAATTGAAAGAGATGAAAACTAAAAGGCTGACTCCCCCTGAAATAACATGGCACCTGACAACTCGACTTGGGCTTTGATGATGGGAAGCAATCCCAAGGGGGTTGCCAGGCCACTACTTTGTCATCAAGGAGTTCCCAGTTGTTCACTGGCAGCAGTAGCTTTGGTGCTTATGAGGGTAGAAAGCCTCTTCAGCTTAAGAGCCTGCTGACTGTCAAACATGTGAGGGAGGGAGAAACAAACCACTCCATCCACCCTTTTATTGCACACAATGCCTCTCAGCATTTGCAGATCAGAATTCTTTGAGAAAACATTGACCAGATTAATGCAAACAGAATTGTGCCTCCTCTAACCTCCTGTATTTTCTTGCAAATGCATCTATTTAGAAAGAAAGTCAATAGAATTTCTTATGTTTTTATAATTGATACAACCATATTGGGGGAAATTTGGCATCATCTAGTAAATCTGAACTTGCACGTGTAACCTAATAATTCTTGACCTGGTCATATCCCCTGGTATGTATGCTAAATATATACCCATAACTTTTGCAAAATTAAGAGACACGTACAAAAATATTTATAGTATTTATAGCAGCATTGTTTCTAAGAGCAAAAACTTGAAATTACTAACGCCTACAAAGAGAAAACTAGATAAATGTGGAATTATAATACACATAAAATGAATAAGCCATAGTTATACATTTTGGCATGAATTAATCTCATAAGCTTAAAAAACAAAAGACAGGTAACAAAATAATACATAGAATGCAATTTCATATATGTAAAGTTCAAACCCAGGCAAAACCAAGCAATACATTGTTTATGGTTACATACAATCATATAGAGGAGAATGTTTTTAAAAAGCAGGAGAATAATTCATACAAAATTCATTCTAGTGGCTACTTGGTGAATAAGGAAAGAAAAAGATGGGATTTTGGAGGGTCGCACATTATGGGTTCAATTTTTTTTAACAAACATTCCAGGTGAACTTGTAAGTGGCCCATGAAGATGCATGGACCACTCTATGAGAAATACTAGATTATTCTTCCTGAATTATCAAATTTTATAACAGAGATTTATAGACCTTCCTTTTCAAATGAAAGGCCATGTAAAACTCTAGTGTGTAAAAAGGATCAAACAGAGAATTTTTGGTTAAAGTTGGGAGAAGACCACAAGTCTTATTTATGGACTTTCCTTTCCCTCCCTGCAACAGGCTTAGAAGCAACTCTGTAAGTCCATAACTCTATGACCAGTGACAAAAAAAGCCTCGGAGTCAACCCCACTCAATATATTTCAAAATAAATAGAAATAACTATGTAGTACCGACTATAGGGCAAAGACAACCTGAGAAATAAATTTGGGGTACATTTCAACTAATGCTGATTAACGTGTATGCTAGTGTGACCTTATTATGCATACACAATTTGCATATGTGAAAGTACAATGGCTAGCACATAGTAGGTACGTGATATAGTTTAAGTGAATCAGTACCTGATTCATTCAGAACTGATTTCACTGCATAAAATTAGGATAAAATAGGATTTAAAGCAAGAGATTTACTACTCTGTGATTCTAAGTTTTGGGTGTAATTCACAATATAGTAATAGCCATAGCCACAATTTCTTCTACTGGAATACTTCCAGGCAAGGAAAGCAATAGATTTGTTAAGTTACCCTTAGCAAACCACAGCACCCTGAACACCTGCTGAAAGAAAATAATTCTAGTTACAAATGTAGTTTGGACATACTGTCTTGAACAGATATACTCTGCATGAAGCATGTAGCCAAAGTGAGAAAGAAATGGAATGGAATATTCAAATAGGAAAAAATAGGTGGGTGGCTACATATTGGTGTAAATGGAACATTATGTAGAGAAATGTGTTCTTTCTTTCTGAATTTACATTTTATACACAAATTCTATAATTGATACTTGGCCACAAGCAAAATTTTATGAAATGGCTTTGAGGACAATTTGCTAAATTGTTGCCACATACACACTCCCTCCTTAATAATTCTGGTCAAGATTTATAGTATCTATAATGGCAAAAAGTGCCCAAAAGTTGGTATTCTGGGTAAAAACTCTTCTTGATATACACTCATTGGTTTCTGCTGGTTCTCTTGGCCTTCATTCAAGAGAAGCTGGCATGGGCAGTTGCCTAGCAATGGCATGCAGTGCACTTTTCTGCTAACCCACAGAAACACCATCTCTCTGGACCTCATGCCATTCAGCATCATAGGTTTGTAAATGATGACTATCTCTTAGGAATTTTTTTTCTCTTCCTCCAAATAAGCACTTGAAGAAGGCTACTTTTGATACTCAGCCCTTCATCACAAGCATTGCAGTTGGCTTAACAAAGATCAGAGAAATAAAAGGGTCCATCCATTGTAAACACCCAAATTCTCTTACTATTATCTGAGGAACCAGTACAATCATATATCTTGTTGAAAATTGCAATATATTTTCTTTGCATGAACTGTGACTAATTAATGCCATCCATATATCCAACAAATATTTAATTAGTGCCTTCTGTGTGCCAACACTGTACTATTTAGACTGTCGGATAGTATCTTAACAGAACAGACATTATCCCTATCCTCACTGAACTTACTTGCCTGTTCTTTAATCTCCCTAGCAACTAAATGTTCACCCATAAAAACACATTCTAAACCCTGGTGTTTTCCACCTAAAAGCAAGGTGCTATTTTTTAAAACTATAAATTATTTTAAGCCTAATTCAGATGACTAAAGTCATCTAGTCAGTGAGGGCCAGCAGAATCCAAGGTAGGAAGTCCAGAAGATCAACTCAGAAGACCAGGAATCCCATCTGTGTAAGGTATCACGTCCCACAGAAATGGTAACAGGATTTTTGAGATGCAGCACCATGTCGCAATGAGGAATGAAAGTTTCTACAAAAACATGCCTTTTTTAAAAAATTACTGATTAAAATGAGGGCACATACAATTAGGTTACATAGTTTGCTTTTATAAGATTAAAGTCTGAGTTGTAGTTGTGTCAATCACCCAGAAAGTGCCCCATAGAACCACACAATGTACCCAGTGGGTGGGAACTTACCTGACCCCTTCATTCCCACCCTCCCTACTTGAATTGATTTTAATTTGTTTCCTCTCATGAGAGCATGTAGTTGTTAATCTAATCTAATTTGTTAATCAAATCAGTACTGAGTATATGTATTGCTTATTTTTCCATTTTTGTGATACTTTGCTTTGGAGAATATCCTCCAAATCTATTCAGGTTGCTAAAAAAGATACAAAATCACCATCTTTTATGGCTAAATAGTATTCCATACATATACCACAATTTATTAATTCATTCATGCATTGAAGGCTCTTGAGTTGTTTCCATCCCTTTATGATTGTGAATTGTGGTGCTGCAAACATTTAAGTGCAAATGTCCGTATGGTCAAATGCCTCTTTTTTTGAGGGAGGATAGATGCCTAGCAATGGGATTGCAGATTCAAATGGTAGTTCTACAATTGAGGAATCTTCCCCCATACTTCTTTGAAGATTCTCCATACATCTTCCCATAGAGGCTGTACTAGTTTGCAGCCCCACCAACAGCGCATGAGTGTTCTTTTCTCTCTGCACCCACACCAGTGTCTATTGCTTTGAGACACTGAGATGTGGGCCATTCTCACTGGGGTTAGGTGTATCTCAAAGTGATTTTGATCTGTATTTCTCTGATGATTGATTAAGGACAACGAACATTTTTCCATGTATTTTGTCAGCCGTTCATCTGTCCTCATGAGAAAAGTTTCTATTCATGTCCCTTGCCCAGTTTTTAATGAGGTCCTTTGCTCTTTACTTGTTGATTTCCTTGAGTTCCTTGTAGATTCTGGTTGTTAACCCTTTGTAGGATTCCTAACAGTCATATATTCTCCCATTCTGAAGGTTGTCTCTTTTCTTTGTTAATTATGTCCTTAGCTGTGCAGAAACTTGTTCCATTCATTAATTTATTTTTATTGTTGCTGCTGCCATTACCCCTGGGGTCTTCTTCATAAATTCTTTCCCTAGGCCAATAAGGTGAAAAGTGTTTTCCACACAGTCTTCTGGTTTCATGTATTACATTTAAATCTTTTATCCTTTGTGAGATAATTTTTTTTTTAATGGTAAGAGGTGCGGGTCCTGTTTCAGTCATTTACACATGGCTAACCAGTTCTCCCAACACTAGTTATTGAACAGGGATTCCCTTCCTCAGTGTATACTTCTGTTTGCTTTGTCAAAGATCAGATGGTAATATAAGTAGGGTTTCACCTCTATCGTCTCTATTCTGTTCCATAGACCTGTCTCTATTTTTACTCCAATACCATGCTATTTTAATAACTACAGACTTGTACTATAACCTGAAGTCTGGTAAAAAGATGCCTTCAGATTTGTTCTTACCTTCCAGAATTTCTTTGGCTATTCAGATTTTTTCTGGTTCCATATGAAACATAGAACTATTTTTTCAAGATTTCAAAGTATGATGTTGGAATTTTAATAAGGATTACATTAAATCTATTGATTGCTTTGGGTAATACAGATATTTTCACAATGTTGATTCTTCTGAGCCATGAGCATGGTATGTTCTACCATCTATTAACATCCTCTGCTATTTCTTTTCTCAGTGCTTCATAGTAGTCTCATAGAGATCCTTCACACTCTTTGTTAAATATATCCTAAGGTTATTTTATTTTCTTTGATGCTACTATGAAGGGAATTATGTCTTTGATTTGATTCTTGGGTTCACTGTTATTAGTGTATATGAAGGCTACTATATTGTGGCCATTGGTCTAATATACTTAGACATTATTATATTTCTTGATCACTTCCTGGAGTCTTGTGGTTGAAGTTTTCCAAATATAAAATCACATTATTAGCAAAGAGTGATAATTTGACCTCTTCTGTCTCCATTTGGATACCCTTGATATCATTCTCTTGACTGATTGCTTTAGCTAGGACTTTTAGCTCCATGTTGAAGAGCAGTGGTGACAGTGGACATCCTTATCTGGTTTCAGTCCTGAGTGGGAAAGTTTTCAGTGTTTCTCCATTCAAGATGATGTTAGCTGTGGGTGTTTCATAGATGGCTTCTATCAGTTTAAAGAATGTCCCATCTATGACAATTTTCTTAACTGTTCTTATCAAAAAAGGATGCCGTATTTTGTTAAATGTTTTTTATGCATCTATTGAGAGGATCATATGGTCTTTGTTTTTACTTATGTATATGTGGTGAATTATGTTTGTAGATTTGTGTATGTTGTACCAGCCTTGCATCTTTGGGATAAAGCCCACCTGTTTGTGATGATTTTTTTCATGTGCAGCTGAATCTGTTGGCTAAGATTTTCTTAACTATTTTTGCACCAATATCCATTGGTGATATTGGTCTGTAGTTTTCCTTAAAAGGCCAGAAACTAACATAACAAGTAGCAGAGAGTAAAGACCTGTGCTCATTATAGGATGCAATTCAAAGACGCCTAGAGAATGCACTGGGGTACATGTACTTAGGCACACATGTGCACTCACACCTTCTCATCTGGTGCTGCCTACCTTTACAGCCTGGTCCCCACCCCACTGACCACAAGAGGCTTGTGATACTCTATGCTCTGGCCCACAACAGACCTCTCAAACACTTGTGATTTCCCAAGGGTGGCACTGTGTTCCATACCTGTGCCTTTGTACTTTAGTTGTGCCTTGCTGAACCTTTATTCTCTTGTCCACGTGATAAACTCAATTCTATTGCTATGGACTGGATATATGTGTCCCCCTAAAAGTCATATATGAAAGCCCTAAGGTGATGGTGTTAGGAGGATGGGCTTGGGAGGTAATCAGGTCATGAGGGTGGAGCCCCCCAATAGGACTAGTGTCCCTATAAGAATAGGAAGAGAACTAGCTCTCTTTCTCTACATTCTGCCATGTGAGGATACAAGGAGAAAACAGCCATCTGCAAACCAGGAAGCCTCCCCTCCACCAGACAGTGGGTCTGCTGACACCATGATTGTGGACTTCCCAGCCTCCAGCTGGGAATAAATAAATATTTTCTGTTTTAGCCACCCAATCTATCACAATCTGGCTTAGTAGCTTGAATGAACTAAGACCTATCACTGGCCTCTCCATCTATGAAGTCTCTGGTTTTTTCAAGCACTAAGGTGCCAATTTCTCACATCTCTGTATTTTCACTGTACCTTGTGTGTCTCTGCGGTAGAACTCATCAGGTTTTGGCTTTTATCTTCATTCCCCACCAAACTAAAAACCTCTTCTTATTCATCTCTGCATTTCCAGCTCTGAGTGCAGCACCCAGCTAAGAGTAAGTGCTCATTAGGTGTTTGTTAAGTTAATTTGTAAAAATGGATGTAATAGTAACAATTTAACTTTTCTGTTAAAAATTTTTTAAAACATCTGTTTCTTTCCCATTGGGAAAAAAAGTCCAAAAGTTCATTTGTTAAGACTCACTTTATGTTAGGCACTACACTACGTGCTTTCATATACACAGTCTCCTTTCATACTCACCCATCCTGCAGAATCAATGTTGTCATTGTCAAGGTACAAATGAGAAACCCAAGGCTCAAAGATAAAGAGGTTCACTCAACATCACACAAGTAGAAAGTGAAGAGGGCCAGAGTGAGAATCTGAATCTTTCAACTCAGACAGTTTTCTTTTCACAGCTCCAGAGTTTTTTAGGAACTGGTTTCTACAGTGCTTTCTACTCCTTGTAGAGAGGTTCATAAACAACAATAACAACAACAAAATGATGCTATGTAAACCATGATTTATACTTTATTGTTAACACCTCCTAATATATTACAATTAAATAGTATCGATTCAGACTTTATTGTTAACATCTCCTCATATATTACAATTAAATAGTATCGATTCATTTAAATTTTCTATCCTCATGGGCAGCTGAGGGGTAGAAACTGGAAGGCACAGTGAAAATACCCCTTGCCTTATCACAAACACCTGATACTGTACAATAGCTATTAGGTCTCCTTGTGATTCTGTTCGAAAGAAGAATATGTGTTGGTGGAATCAACTGCAAGTCAACACCTGCACGGAATGAGGATGGGAGTGTGACTTAAGCAAAGCCAAGTGAAGGGTTTTAATGATGGATAAATTTTTATATGAGATGAGAGCTTTGCTCAGACCCTCCTGGGTGTTTCTTTGTGCTATCATGGTGAGTTATGGATTTGACAAAGCTTTTCCCCACAACTTTGAGGCTTCGGGAGGTTGTCAGAAAACTCACGCTTCTGGTGGAGATCTGTTTTTGAAGTTGTACAGGATTCCCAGTTAATGAGTTCTTGCATTATTCTTTTATAGCTGGGTACATCTAGATGACACTCACACACTAAGGGACCCTGTTTTGCAAATCATTAATTCTAACTTCCACAGATGTTCTTGGTTTTACTGTCAACTACTTTGTTTGCCTTTTGTATTCTGGAGAACTGATAACTTTAACTAATAGGATGATCAGAAAATTTATTAATTCTTCTCAACTAGCCATTTCTGTTACTCCAGATGCAATAAATCCTGTACATACGGCCACAAAACATGTCAGCCTGTAATAAGCTCTGCCAGGCAAATGTCTATGTGCAAAGCAGTGGACAGACATGGAATTATAGAATGAATCAAAAGTTCCAAAATGATTTTATTTCCAGTTTAAAAAAAACTCACAAGAGAAGACAGTTAGTTCATATTCAAAGGATTAGGTTAGTACCTACCACACAGTAGATGCTTTAAACATAGTTTTCAAATAAACACTGCTGTTAATAAACCCTCAACCATGACATCAATTGAAGTATTCTTCAATTCTCTATCAAGTCTCTACATGAGTGGAGTATAAAGAATAGATTTACTTTTGCTCAGAGTAATTTTAAATTTGCCTAAAAGTATAGAGTAGAATATAACAACTATTGATATTTCCATCACTCACAATCAATGTTAAAAGTTTGCCACATTTAATATTTTTAATAAAAGAAATAATGGTAACTAACATTTATTGAAGATTAACCATGTACTGGCAGCATTCCAATTGCCTTACATACATTAATTTGATTAAATTTTACAAAACCCTATGAGACAGGTTGTTAACTCAATTTTACAGAGAAGAATCTGCAGTATAGAATTTTAAACATGTACCAAGTCACCTAGCTTTAGCAGGCTATATTATTTAGCTGGGACCACCATAATAAAGTACTACAGACTGGGTGATTCACACAACAGAATTTACTTTCTCATAATTCTGGAAGTTAAAAGTTCAAAATCAAAAAAAAAAAAAAAAAGTTCAAGATCAAGGTGTCAGTTGGGTTGGTTTCTTCTAGGGCCTCTTTCTCTGGTGTGGACATGGCTGTCTTCTCCCTGTGACTTCACATCTTTCATTGGTTCCTACATTCTAATCACCTCTTCTGATAAGGACTCCAGTCATCTTAGCTTAGGGCCCACCCTAAAGACTTCATTCTAACTAGAGATTATTTGTGGTAGCCAAGATAAGCCAACAACCTATGCACCCACTGACAGATGAACAGATAAACTGTGAGAGACATATGCAAAAACTGGAATGTTATTCAGTGTTATAGAGTAATGAAACAAGGATGAACCTGAAGGCATCATACCAATGAAATAAGCCATATGTGGAAGGAAAAATAGTGACCTCACTTCTACATGGAACCTAAAAATGTGGAATACGTAGAAACAGGGGAGAACTGTGTTACTTGGGGTAGGAAAGTATAGAAATGGGGACTTGTTGGTCATAAAGCATAAAGTTATAAACGACGAACAAGACTTGAGGTCTAATGTATAGCATGATGATAGTTGATAACACTGATATCTGCTGAGAAGATAGATTCTAGGTGCTCTCACCACACACGCACACACACATGTACATACACACACAGTAACCTTGAGAAGATGGATGTGTTAGTTTGTTTGCCTGTAGTAATCACTTCCCCTTGTATATGTATATCAAAATATCATGTTATAAATATTAAATGTATACAGTTGTTTAAAGGGTCACAAAGGACCCTATATCCATACATAATCATATTCTGATTCACACAGGAATTTGGGTGGAAGACACTTTAGCCCATAACAGAAGCACAGTTGGGATTCAGGCCCAGACGCTATGTCCTTGTCCACAACCTCTGCCTCCGATAACAGTGAAGTTTGCATTGCCCACACTCCCAAACCCAATTTCCCTATCCCCTCGTCTCAAAGGCAACACTATCACAAAGTCTATGTTCTTTCAGGATTTACCCTATCTAACCCTACATAACATGTATCCTTAATCTTACACATTTTTTTTTTGTAGAGACAGAGTCTCACTTTATTGCCCCCAGTAGAGTGCCGCAGTGTCACAGCTCACAGCCACCTCCAACTACTGGGCTTAGGCAATTCTCTTGCCTCAGCCTCCAGAGTAGCTGGGATACAGGCGCCAACCACACACCCAGGTATTTTTTTTTGTTGCAGTTTGGCCGGGGCTGGGTTTGAACCCATGACCCTTGGTACATGGTGCTGGTGCCCTACTCACTGAGCCACAGGCGCTGCCCAATCTTGCACATTTTTTAACAGAGTAATAAGTTTAAAATAGTTCCACCTTGCTCCCCACAAAGACAACAGTCTAAAAATGTTTTTATTTCTCTCCAAATAGCATCACATGCTCAGACCTTTCATGTTATTGAAATCTAGTAGCTTAACTATCATTTTAACACCCTCCCCCCTATAATAGTTCTGGTATTAAAGTGTTATTTTAGTGGCTGTTTAGTTAATAGTGCCACCATTTCTTAGCCAATGTACATTTAGGCTTCTCAGCATGTTTGAGTGGTTTCTTTTTTCATGATTTCTTCCTATATATATATTCATTTTCTCTCTCTCTGATGGGTCTACATGAGCAATTTTCCCATGAGGGTCTGGAAGTAGGAATGTGCTTTGCCTATGTATGTCTGGGAATGTCTTTACCACTCTTATATGATATAATTTTAGTTTCACATTATTCTCCCTCAGTGTTTAGGGATAGGATTCTATTATTTTCTAGTTCTTATTTACACTCCTATAATTGTATTTGTTATTTGTTTCCAAGTTCAAAAATAACCTGCCTTTACTCACTGGTATCTTGAAATGGTTTCCACTTTTTATTAGAGTTCTGGAATTTTACCCTGATATGGCTAGATATGGATTTGTTTCCATTTACTTTGGTAGTCATACATGTCTTTCTTCCATTTTAGAAAATTCTCAGTCATTACCTCCTAAAATATTGCCTCCTTCCTTCTTTTTTATCATCCTTGATATCCTAATAGGAGATGTAGTTTTTTATTGCATCTTTTACACCTTGTATATTAGCATTTTCATTTTCTCCATTTCCTTATGTCTCAGTGGTGATTTCCTCAACTCTATCACTTACTGTACCTCACTGGTCCTCTTTTTTCCTGTATCTATTGTTTAACTTACACAGTGGGGACATATTTTCTTATTACTACTATTTCAATAACAATATTTTTTATTTATATATACATTCTATTTTTCATGTGTATTCTTTCTGTTTAATTGTAGTTCTTGACTTAGGGATCCTGTTACATCCCTTATCTTTTTGTAAATTTTAAATATGTTAAGTTCCTTTTCCTGTTGTCTTACAAGAGATAGTTCTTGAATGTGGCCATCTCTATCTCTCATGGTGCTAGATTCCCTTATGTACTAAGATTACTTTGTTTCTGTGAACTCATCAAATTAGATGGGAACAATCTTCTGAAAATGTTAAATACTTATCCTGGGTTGTAGAGGATATTTTACAATTTCCTCTGCTATGACTCATGTGTTTTGTGGCAAGTTTTACTTTTATTTCTGAATCAAGTCATTGGTGAATTCTGGCCCACATCCTTGTGCTACAGGGGTCTCAGTATATCAAAACTCACTCAATTCTAGCCACAGTCTAAGCTGAGTAGGCAGCTTCTGGTTTATACAGGGAGTTGTGTTTAGGCTCTAATCCTGCATACAGCATTCTTAATCTGATTTTTCAGCCCTACATCACATTATAAGTAATATCCATTTTGACTTTTTCTGTAGGCTACACAGCTTTAATTCCCTCTGAACATAATTTGTTCCTTCATTGTTTATGTCACCTGGTAACTCTCTTTGAGTTTTTTTATTATTATTATTAAATCATAGCTGTATACTATAATGCATTTATGGGGTACAATGTGCTGGTTATATATACAATTTGAAATAATTACATCAAACTGGCTAACATGCCCTTCACTGCACTTTCTTAATTGTTATGTTAAGACATTTACACTCTACACTTAGTAGATTTGAAATTGACCTGGGAGAATGTTTTATGAGGAGAACCCCCATCCCCAAGCAATTGAAGCAACACCAAAAATACATTACTGGGATCTGATCAAACTAAAAAGCTCTACACAGCCAAGAACACAGTAAGTAAAGCAAGCAGACAGCCCTCCGAATGGAAGAAGATATTTGCAGGTTATGTCTCTGACAAAGGTTTGATAAATAGAATCCACAGAGAACTCAAACATATTAGCAAGAAAAGAACAAGTGATCCCATCTCAGTGTGGGAAAGAGATTTGAATAGAAACTTCTCTGAAGAAAACAGACACATGGGCTACAGACTCAGGAAAAAATGCTCATCATCCTTAATCATCAGAGAAATGCAAATCAAAACCACTTTGAGATATCCTCTAACTCCAGTAAGATTAGCCCACATCAAAAAATCCCAAAACTATAGATGTTGGTGTGGATGTGGAGAAAAGGGAATGATTCTGCACTGCTGGTGGGAATGCAAACTAATCTATTTCTTTTGGAAAGAAGTTTAGAGTTCACTTAGAGATCTAAAAATAGACCTGCCATCAATCCTGCGATTCCTCTACTAGGTATGTATCCAGAAGACTACAGAAGACCAAAAATCACTTTATAACAAAGATGTTTCTTTAAGTTTTGATTTACTATTATTATTATATTATATTATATCTAAAATTAAAAGAGAACTTCCGATGTCAGCTCAAATCACTGCCTGGTTGCTGAAATCATACAAACTATATTATTAGGAAAAATACAAGTACAGAAGGCATCATGTAATAGTCATGCAAAGTAGAAAATGGAAAGGAAAGGAGAACAACTTTCAATAACATTTATAAACAACAAATGTTTAAAGAACTTGCCCTGAGATTTGCATTTTACAAACATAGCTCTTACATGATAACATTCTTATGCATCAAGCAGAAAAATGACTAAAAGCATTAGTTCAAACACAAAGTTATAAATTTACTGAAAAAGATAAATAAAAATAGGTTTGGACTACTGGAAATTTATGAAGTCAATAAAGTTGATTTTGAAAACCTATTTAAGCACAGCATAAATTTTTAGAAAGAATATTAACTTGTGGCATTAAATAACAAAGGACTTAGAAGTGGTATTTCACTTCAAAACTAAGATAAAATGTCATATTTTCTAAAACATGACTATAAATACTAGGTGAGTTATATTGCTTTTTTCTTTTTTAAATTAACACAATAGCATATTCAAAATACTCTACAAAACAATTATTTCTTCAGCAAATACTTATTGCGCTCATCTGAGATGCTCAGCATGGTCCACATCCTGAAGGCCTAGAACACAAGACAAAATCTCTGCCCTGACAAAGTACACAATCTATTGAGTTATGAGACATAAATACTTGCCTCATGAATGTAATAATACAAGATCACATATGGTTACACACTAATAATGTCAATCCTACTGACAAACTTATGCCATGAGAATCTCCAGGAAGGAAAACTTAATGACTTTTTCCTTGAAAGACCAAGACTTTTTGCTTGAGAACCACTAAACCCCAAAAGAAAAAGATAAGATGTCACACTCCACAGCTGTTCCTAACTTATTTCTCTACCCAATGTCTCCCAAGGCCCATTTAATAAAAGCATTATTTATTAAAATGCTTGTAAAAGCATTTTAAGAAAAGCCCAGGAAAAGATTGATTCACAACCAAATTCTACCAAATGTACAAAGGAAAACTAATACAAATTCCTCTGAAACTGTTACAAAAAATAAAGGAGGAGAAAATTCTCTTCAATTCATTCTAAGAAGCCAGTATCACCCTAATACTATAATCAGATAAAGACATAACAGAAAAAGAAAACTACAGACCAGTATTCCAATGAGCATAGATAGAATAATCTTCAAGGAAATATTAACAAACTGAATCCAACACTACCTCAAAAAAGATGATATACCAAGGATCAAGTGAGTTTTACACCACAGATACTAGGATAGTTCAACACGTGCAAATCAATAAATATAATGGATCACATAAATGAAATCAAAGACAAAATCTTTATGATCATCTCAACAGATACAGAAAAAGCATTTGGTAAAATTCAGCATCCCTTCAACAAACAAACAAACAAAAAAACCTCAAATTAAGCAAAGCAGGAATATATCTCAAAATAATAAAGGGCATAAATAACAAATTCATAGCCAACATTATATTTGATGGGGAAAGCCTTCTCCCAAAGAACTGGAACAAGGATGTCCACTTTCACTTCTCTTATAAAGCATAGAACTGGAAGTCCTTGCCAAAATAGTCAGGAAAGAGAGAAAAATAAAAGGTATACAAATTAGAAAAGAAGATTTATCCCTGTTTGCTGATAATATGATCTTTAACCTTAAAAAACCTGAAAACTTCCTTTAAAATGTCTTAGATTTAATTAATTAATTAATTAAAGTTTTAGGATATAAAATCAACATACAAAAATAAGTAGCATTTCTGTACGCTAATAATGATCCAGCTAAGAATGAAATCAAGAAGTCAATCCCGTTTATAATAGCTACCAAAAACAAACAAATAAAAAAAAAACCTAGGACTATATTTAACCACAGAGGTGAAAGAGTTTAATAAGGAAAACTATAAAACACTGATGAAAGTTGTAGATGACACAAAAAAATAGAAAAATATTCTGCATTAATATTATTAGACCACATTCCCCACTATAGTATAAAGATTCAATGTAATTTCTATCAAATACCAGCACCATTTTCACAGAATTAGAAAAAAGTGAATCCAAAATTCATGTGGAACCAACAAAGAGATCAAATTATCAAAACAATTCTAAGAAAAAAGAACAAAGCTGGAAGAATCACATTACCTGACTTCAAATTGTACTACAAGACTATAGAAACCAAAACAGCAAGGTATTGATATAAAATAGCTACAAAGATCAATGGAATAGAATAGTAAACCCAGAAAAATCCATATATTCAGAGTCAACTAATTTTGACAAAGTCAACAAGAGCAAACATTGTGGAAAGGACTCCCTTCCAATAAAAGTGCAGAGAGGAAACCCAGTGTGAGAACATTAGGGAAATTAGGATTGTAGGAATAGAGTTAGACTGATATAATAATGAAATGATTATATGAAAAATTTTGTGATCAGGGTCAAATACGTAGGATAACGGGACAGGACCTGAGCCTCCATCAATTACATATTATACTGGGGGCTTCATAAGACATGTTGGCAGGAATATCAAAGGACTTCAGGAAAAAGGCCTGCGAGGGCCTAGCTGGAGCCAGAAAGGACCCCAGGAAAAATGTCCATAAGGGACTGGCTAGAGCCTCAAAGGGCTTGGAAGCCATTTTAGGACAGCACATGTAGCTGATCATTGACTAAGAAAGACCAGTTCTTATGGTATAAGAAGATTCAGCCTTTTTCACTCCAGCTCCTGTGATGAATAGGGCAGCAACTAATCTACCCTACATGAACACAGAGGATTAACTGTGTGGCATCTAGCTCCAAAGTCCATGTTCCCTTCTGCTTTGTTTTATGTAATCATGTTAGTGATTGATAAGTATCTTAAGTAAAAATAATGAAAATAGCTAAAGGGTAATCAAGTGGGTAATGCAGAATTAGAGCATGAGAAACCACAAGGATGATGTATGTTGTTGCAAACACCCATTGGCTGATCAAGAGAAAATAATAAAAATGGAGTGCATCCAGAGTTCAGAGTCTTTGCTATCTCTCACAAAGGATATTGACCTCCCCCCAGGGCCCACTCTATAAACTCTACTCTATTTCTATTGTCTTCATTTTTCTCATTCCCTCGTCATCCCTAAGTATGGGGACACTAAGTTGTAGGGGTCTAACTTCCTACAAAACCCTTTTAAATAAGTGGTGCTGGGAAAATTGGATTGCCATATGCAGAAGAATGAAACTGGACTCCTGTATCTCACTATATATAAAAATCAACTCAAGGTGGATTATAGACCTACACATAAGATAAGACCCAAAACTATAAAAATACTAGAAGAAAAATATTAAAAAGGAAAACTCCTCTCAACATTGATCTAGGCAAGGAATTCATGACTAAGACCTCAAAAGCACAGGCAACAAAAGCAAAAATAGACAAATGGTACTTAATTAAACTTAAAAACTTCTGCACAGCAAAATAAATAATCAATAGAGTGAACAGACAACCACAGAGTGGTAGAAAATATTTGCAAAGCATGCATCTGACAAGCGACTAATATCCAGAATACTCAAAGAACTCAAACAACTCAGCAATGACCAAAACAAATAATCCTATTTAATACATGGGCAATGAACATGAATAGACATTTTTCTTTTCCTTTTTAATTTCAGGTTAATGGATGATACAAACAACTAGATTATAATATTTGCATTTGTTAGATAGAGTCCCTCTTGTAGTTGTGACCCATACCCCAAAGGTGTGCCATATACCCTTACATTATGCCCATTTAGTGGGAGCACCCCAATCCCTCCCCTTGTTCCCTCTCCTCCCACCTTCATCTCCCCTCCCAAATAAACATTTTTCAAAAGAAGATGTACAAATAATCAACAGGCATATGAAAAATGCTCAATATCACTAATCATCAGAAAAACATAAACTAAAACCACGATGACATATCATCTTACCCTAATCAGAATGACTATTTTTAAAAAGTAAAAAAAAAAAAAGAAAATAGATGCTGGCAAGGATATGGAGAAAAGGGAACTCTTATATAATTTGGTGGGAATGTAAATTAGTACAGCCTGTATAGAAAATAGTACAAAATGGTCTCACAGAATTTAAAATAGAACAATAACTTGATCCAGCAATTAAAGAAATTAAAATACAGAAAAGCTACCAGCATTCATATGTTTATTGCAGCATCATCCATAATAAGAAGAATATGGAATCAATTAAGTGTCCATCAACAGATGATTGGATAAAGAAATTGTGGTATGTTTACACAATGACATACTTCACCTATAAGAAGGAATGAAATCTTGTCTTTTATAGCAAGATGGTTGAAACTGAAGGACATTATTTTGAAACAATTCATATCCAGAAAGATAAGTATCACATGTTCTCACTCACAAGCGGGCACTAAATAACATGTACACATGGATGTAGAGAGTGGAATCGTAGACAGTGGAGACTCAGAAGGGTAAAGGGGTGAGAGAAGGGTGGATAATGAGAATGTGCCTAATAGGTACAACAAATATTATTCAGGTGATGAATACTCTAAAAGCCTTAATTTCACCACCACACAATTTATGAATGTAATAAAATTGCACTTTTACTCCCTAAATTTATGCAAATTTAAAAAAAAAAAAAGAAAACATTTTCTTCCAAGGCATAAATTCTTTCAAAAATCTTTACTTTCAACTATCCTGTGAATGGCTGAAATTCATTTCAAAGAGCTTCATTTATAAACCCACGACACTGTAGTAAAATGTTGGCCCCTGATACAAGAACAACAAAAGTCTACACCGTATTCAAGTTGCCTTTTTTGTTTTTTGTTTTTTGTTTTTTTTGCAGTGTGGATAGAAAGCAAAAATAACCTACACAAGGTTCAGGGTAACAAAGACAGATTTTATTTAGGAAGAACAAAGAGAAAGTTCAGAACACTTCCAAAGAGACTTGTCATTTTTTTAAAGTAACACATAGATTACCTGTTGTACACCTTACATTCGTTCAGAATCCATACTAAATGCTGGCACAGAGAAGCAATATGTTTCCCCAAAATGGTAATGAAGTGCAGCCAAAATAGAGATAATTATTTTAATGAATGGTAATGATTTTAACGGTTGAACATTTTAACTAATTAATTATGATTGATTGCTTGTTACTAATCAAGGAATATGATTCAAAGTTGTAATTGAAAAACCAGAAGCAATAGGTTCCATAGAGAGCATATCACAGCCCTACTGAGATCAGGGGCATTATTCTTGCCTTGAAAATTGCATTCTAGATCATTCCAGTCCTTTTTCTTTGATATATTCCTAAAGAGAAACTAGTAGGACCTTGGTTTTTATTTGATATTTACAATGATTTATCTGAAATGGTATGAAAATGCAAATATATTTGAAGAAATGTCTATATTATTTGTATAGCTATAGCTTTTAATATCATATCATTCATCAAAATTTTATTCTTATTCACCTTCAAATCTAAGCTTTCTTTCTTCAGATAAAGATTTTAGGTACCAGAAACAACTCAATTAGACTGCTCAATGTAAATTTTCTATTTATTTTAGTAAGTGTATTGACTGAAAAATTTCTAGTTTTCCAGGTAGTGCTTGTGGCTCAGTGAGTAGGGCACCGGCCCCATATACCGAGGGTGGCAGGTTTGAACCCGGCCCCGGCCAAACTGCAACAAAAACATAGCCAGGTTTTGTGGCGGGCACCGGTAGTCCCAGCTACTAGGGAGGCTGAGGCAAGAGAATCACTTAAGCCCAGGAGTTAGAGGTTTCTGTGAGCTGTGATGCCACGGCACTCTACCAAGGGCAATAAAGTGAGATTCTGTCCCAAAAAAAAAAAAAATTCTAGTTTTCCATATAGTTTATATGTAATACTTTGGACACTGGTTTGTTAAGCCTTTTAAAATATGACAAACTGAAATTGTCATATAATGAACTCTGGAGACAAGAGGGGTAAGCTTCTCACTTTGAGTTTATTCTTCATGGTTTTATCTAATAAAGGCAGAACATCATCTCAACCTAACCTGGGATTTTTCTTGTGATTTGGTGGTAATTCCTTCTGCATCAGCAAGTGTTATCTTACTATAGTAAGGCGATTAGTTTCATCCTAGATAATTGTTTTATTGTAAGGAAAAAGCCATGTTCCACTTCTATTTGCTAGATAGCGAGGGATGGAAGAAAGAAGAGCAGGGTGGTAACAGGGCCTGGTCCCTTTGGAAAAGGAGAGATGGTCCTTGCAGCTGTGGTGCAGAGTAGGAAGACGAGAGAGCGACAAGAATGGCACTGGAGGGGGAAGGTGGAAGCCAGACTGTAAAGTCTCCTGTTTGTCAGGTTAAATGCTGGAAATTGTTAAGAAGGGGATGGCAGAGTCAAATGTGTTTTAGGGAAGATCACAGTAGATCATTGTGGGAAAATTGATGAGAATGAGAAGAGAAAGCAGGAAGGGGCTATTTCTACAGTCCAGGTGACAGACAAGGAAAGCTTGGACTAAGGCAGGATGACTTGGATTTGATTAACAATTAGCTGTGCATAGGTATGCAGTCAACAACTACGTGTGGTGACTGTGGGCAGGTTCAAACTGGAAGGAGAAGATTGAGCTCACAGTTTGGGACACGTTAAAATCAAGTTGCGGAGGACACGCTCGTGCCTTCTTTCCACCTATCCCACCAACATCTGCAGCCTGCTGTCTGCACCCGTGGTCTCCAGATCATGTGTCTACCCTCCAGACTGACTTCACCCAAAGACACAGCCGGGTTCTAACTCCAGGGGAAGCAAGGCAGGAAGCAGGGTCTGTGCCAATGATTGGTGCAGAAGAAGGGGCCAGTGGTGGACTGTTTTTCTACATCACACAGCCTAATCACTGTTTTTAATCATTTAATGTATACTGCTTCCTCCAGCATTGTTTTTTATCATCATCCCTAAAAACAGTGGCAGCGGCTCACTTTTGCAGAATGTGTAAAGAAAGAATAGTTGGTCCTTCTTTTCTCCTGACAATTTCAGTGCCTAATTACCTACCGTTGAGCATGTCTCCCATTGACCAGCCCAGCTTCATAAATGAGTCTAATTTCAGATTACCGGACTCCTCCCTGTTCTCTCCACCCTGACATGTGGCCAGGTTAGGACAAATGCCAACATGCTGAGACCCAGATCCTGCTCTCCAAGTCCCCGAAATTCCTTCTGCCTTAGTCAGGATTGGGCCCCGGACCTTTGAAATCATGGAGCCTGCAGTTAGGAGTCCAAGAACTTAAATGGGAAGAGATGAGAGCTGTAGAATGTGGTAACCAGGCGATTCCCTGCTCCAAAAGTTTTGATACTAGTAGCATTTGCAAACATTTTTCCTTTTATAGTCTCATGCTGAAACTCTGGAGGCATAAGAAATGTCTGTATTCCTCTCAGGGATTAGTGAAGGTTAAAGTGCACTGTTTATTTCAGCCAAGAAGGTTTTCTTCAAAATCAAGGGGAAAGTGGACACAGAGTTGGAAGAATAATGATATTCAGATCATCTGCTCTTTTTTTTTTATCTTGTCGCAGATTGTCCACTCAGGAATTTACCCTTGGACATTTTTAATCTCAGGTCAGACTTCCTCCTGCCATTTGGCACTCTCCCAAGCACCATCTCTTTCTATCAGTCCAGGGAAACATTCACCAAGCATAATTAGGAAGGTAAATCTGCTGTAGAGATTGTCACTGTTTCATTTAAATTTAACCAGTGTTAAACAATGGATAGTCAGTTAAGTTACCTTTCCTGGAAGTTTAAAAACAAATAACAAACTAATCATGGAGAGGCATCTAAGCTGCGTCTGAGTCTAACCCTGCAGCTTGTTTGTCTGACAATAATACATTCACTTATGTTTGCATTTCAGTACAGGGACATGAGTTTTCAGGGTGGGAAAGAAGAAGGAGCCATGAAACTGAAGGGGAAAAAGAAAAAGACAGCGACAGAGGCCACTGTGTATCACAAAACGCTCGTGTAATTTAGGAATTCAGCTGGTTTGCAGAATTGTCAGTCTGTTTTGCCAGAATGATCAACATTAGCAAGCAGCATCCTACTGTTCAGCTGTGGATTTAGGCTGGAGTCATGGAAGAGGATAATATGCTTAGGAATAGCACCTCTCAGAGTGTGAAGTGTGCCTCCTGGCTGGCATTCCACCCCTGGTTCTGGCAGGGCCCCCAAGCAAGGTGCAGGAAAGGGAGGGGGCAATGAATGAAGATTATTTCCTCTTTTACTGAGGACTTGCCAGAACGAGGACCTGGCATTGAATACTAAATGCTGAAATACTCCACACATAGTTCCTTTCGTGTGCTGGACTGAAATCGATATGGCTTAGCAAAGTAGAAAAATGAGCACTGGTGTCCCATCCATATGGTGAAAGTAAAGGCCTGACAACATCTCCTTCTCTTCCCAGTCACCAACTTTTAAAAGTTCCTAGCAAGTTCTGCCTTTGGAAAAGATCAGGATCTGAGACCCTAATCAATTAGTTTTTTTGTTTGTTTAAAGTGCTTTTGGCAATATCTTCAAGATCACTTCAAAGGCTGAAGGTCCCCAGTGTGTGTGTGTGTGTGTGTGGCCAGCCATACTCACTAACCACAGTGAAGTGAGTTAAGCATCTCACAGCAAATAATCCTGCCAAAATAAAAGCCTTCATTTGCTCAGCCCCAAATGAATTGTAAAAATAATCCATTCACCAATTACAAATGTGCCCAGCGGAAGCTATTACAGTGCAGCAAATGTGTATCTTATATCCAAAGATGATGTTATTGTTATACTCTGTGATAGGATTTTCTCTTTGGAACATATCTCCAGCAGTGGTAATGAGTTCATACATAGCTATTCACATGCTTTCTTTTCTTGTCATCGGTGACCAAAATCTCCATTTATTAGATAATTGGCCAGAACCAGTGCCATCGTAGCAAACTAGATCAAAGACTGTAGCTTATAACCAACTATCAATGTTAATTTTTTTCACTACTACCAAAATTTGCATTGCCTAGAGAGTGAGGTTTTTTTTTTTTAATGTTAAATGTGAAAGTCCTACTCTTTTATAAAGCAAGAAAACACAGTTTTAAATCACATATAAAACTGATTATTGTTGTTATAAACAATTTCTTATATTTGAATGACAATTATGTGCTCTTTCTCTAAAGGTTTGTTGATACCAAAAAGTCCTACTTTTAGTGCTTTGGAGCAAAAACTAGTATAAAACTAAGAAATGAAAGCCTAAAAATGAAGTGCTGTTCAATTAAATTATTAAAATTATATAAAACAATAAAGTTAGGATGAACTATGTGTATCAGTATTCATTTTGCAAAACACTTAACCATAAAACTATATCACCATTTCTTTTTGAACTCTACATTTCAAATAACTTCAGCTTAAACTTTTAAAGAAACTAATGTAAACAATGTCTCCAAATTTTAAATGTTGTGTCACTGTCAGATAGTAAATTAACAACCTTAATATTACTCAAGTTTAATTAACAATTAAAAATCTATTCAGCACCCATTCCATCGTTTTAGAAAAACAGACAAATTAAAGATGACAAAGAAGTTTCTCCAGCTTACAAGATCCAAACATAAGGTCACAAGCTTAAGAGGTAATATTTTACTAAGATGATATGCTGTTATGAAAGGGCATGGATTAGGAGATCTCTTTAGGAAGTTCCTTCTAGCTCTGTGACTGTATATTTGGATACTAATCTCTAGGAGAAAATGTAATATACTTTAAATTTGACATTATATTCCCCTTTTCCACTACTGAGTGGTCATGTGCTTTGAAGCAGTATAATTGGTGAAAGCAAGGAGTCTGCAGTCAGAAAATACAGACTCACAGCCTTTGCCCTGCCAGTGAAAAGCTCATTTGCTTTATAATTACATTGACAAGAATAATGTACTTTCCCTGCATATCTCACATGATGAGTTCCAAATGGCATGGGAAAGTCAAAGCAATTTGCAAAACTTAAAGTCCTATGAAAAGGTTAAAGTTGCACATTTATGTAGTTGTTTTTTTTTTTTTCTAATTGTCATAATGATAGCTAGAGATAGACGCTAGATTAGATCAAGATTGATGAAATGCTCTTCTTTAATGACTGGCCATGATTTAGGAGTCTAATCTGTGACACTGAGAAAATTTGGAATTATTTTAAGGTACTGAATCAAAACAGAATATCTGAAAGGAAGAAGTCACTGGGTGAGTTTGTCCAGAGACTGGACACATCAGAAGAGAGAATTAGTATACTCAAAGACAAAACAATACAGAATATTCAAACTAAAGCACAGGTAGGAAAAAAGAATAAAGAAGAAAAGCATAATAAATATGTGAGATGTGCTCAAAAGTTCCAACATGCGTGCAATTTGAGTCCCAAAACAAGAAAAAGGAGCAGAGGCAATATTTGAAAAAATAATTGCTGAGAAATTCCAAGCACAGCAAGAGATTCAGTGAACCTCAAGCTGAATAAATACAAAAAAAATCACATGGCTCGGCGCCTGTGGCTGAATGGGCTAAGGTGCCAGCCATGTACCCCTGAGCTGGCAGGTTCGAATCCAGCCCGGGCCCGCCAAACAACAACGGCTGCAACCAAAAAAATGGCTGGGCATTGTGGCAGGTGCCTGTAGTCCCAGCTACTTGGGAGGTGAAGGCAAGAGACTTTCTTGAACCCAGGAGTTGGAGGTTGCTGTGAGCTGTGATGCCACAGCACTCTATCCAGGGTGACAGCTTGAGGCTCTGTCTCAATAAGAAAAAAAAGAAATCACACATCGTCATATCCTACTCAAATGCAGAAAAATCAAAGACAAAAAAAAAAAATTCCTCAGAGGAACCTGCAGAGAAGTAACATTAAAACTGATAACTGACTAATTGTCAAAAACTATGGAATCCTGATGACATTGGAATGACATCTTTAAAGTATAGGAAGACATTTTTATCAAGCTAGAATTTTATACCAAGCAAAAAATAATCTTTCAAAAACATTAAGGTAAAATAAATATTTTGAATACAAAATCAAAAACCTATAAATAACCAATAAGTTATGTGGCAAAATTATACTAAAAAAAATTCTTTAAAGGGAAGTAATACTAGATAGAAATACTGAGTTACAAATAAAGATTCAAAACACTAGAAAGAATTTTCTTGTGTGACTTTAAGATGCTTGGAACTTCTGCAGCCATCTGCCAACCATTAGAGAGGTATTTATTCCTGATAAACAGAAAACAGTCAAATGAAAACATAGAAAAGGTCCTTAAGGCATCATAAAACTACTGAATCATATCTGGAACTGCCTACTGCAGACTTCTCAAGTTAGATAAATATTTTTACTGTTCAAAATAATTTTTTTCTTTTAAGAAGCTAGCAATTTTTGCTTCTAGCATAATGGCAAGCTAGATGATCTGAGAAATAATTCTGTAACAGAAAGAATATATTTTGGATAAGATAAACTCTATTGCGTGACTTTTCATTTTTTTTGTTTGTTTGTTTGTTTGTTTTGTAGAGACAGAGTCTCACTTTATCGCCCTTGGTAGAGTGCCGTGGCATCACACAGCTCACAGCAACCTCCAGTTCCTGGCTTTAGGCGATTCTCTTGCCTCAGCCTCCCGAACAACTGGGACTGCAGGTGCCCACCACATATTTTGTGTGACTTTTCTTTAAGGAAGTATGTGAGCTCTCCAAGGACTACTATCCCTGCTCCTAACACCTGTCTGCTAGTGGAAGCAGATTGCCCCATAGGTGCATGTTAATATCACCACTGGTATTTAGACACTGAAACGTGGTTCAGTCATAAATTAAAAAACTGAGCCTAGCCAAGAGCAAGGAGAAAAGTTGAAGGAAGAAGCCCTCTGCAGAGCAAAAGTACTCTAAGGAGATTCACACAACTACTATAGGTTAAAATTAAGCAGTAAACTTGCAATAAAAAAATCAGTAAGCATTTAAGAATATGAACACTGAAAGTTAGAAAAAGAACAAATGACAGAACTGGCTACAGATGTATAAACTAGAACATGAGAACCTGTATAATTTTTAAATAAATAAAATCCACAATGATGAAGATGAGCACATAATAAGAAACTATCCAAACAAACAGGCAGATTTGTAAAACAGAGACAAGTGAGAAGGAAAATATGTATAACTTGTTGATTTAAAGGAAAAACTCAAAAAAAAATAAAAAAGAAAAGAAAGGCTGCATAGTATTCCATGGTATACATGTACCACAATTTACTAATCCATTCCTGGGTTGATGGACATTTGGGCTTCTTCCACGACTTAGCAATTATGAATTGGGCTGCAATAAACATTCTGGTACAAATATCTTTATTATGATGTGATTTTTGGTCTCCAGGATATATACCCAATAAAGGAATTATAGGATCGAATGGCAGATCTATTTTTAGATCTCTAAGTTGAATACACACTTTTAAAAAATATAACCCTCCTTGTTCTTAGGATGAGGTTGATAAATAAATATCCCTTCTGGGTTTAGCACCTGCCCCCTTGCCTCTTACTTTGCTGAAAGTTGATAGGACACGTTGGCTTTTGGGGGCATGGTCAGGTTCTGCCAAGAAAGACCTCCATGATGAAGGAGGGTGGAGGCTAGGTCTGGGGTGGGGCAGATCTGGGTTCCAACTTCTGTTAAACCACTTATGTGTGGAATTTGGCTAATCACTTATCTCTCCACATGTCAGTTTCTCATCACACGAAGGGTCACCATGATGGCTCCCCCTCAGTGCTGTTGTAATCAGTCAAAGGAAATAATGAATGAGAGTGTCAAGAGCAGTGTCCAAGGCCAGGCATAGTGGCTCATGCCTACAATCCTAGCACTCTGGGAGGCCAAGGCAGGTACATTGCTTGAGCTCAGGAGTTTGAGACCAACCTGAGCAAGAGTAAGACCCCATCTCTACTAAAAATAGAAAACCTGAGGCAAGAGGGTCTCTTGAGCTATGATGATGCCATGACACTCCACCTAAGGCAAAAATATGAGACTCTTATGTCCAAAAAAAACAAAAAATAAGAACTTTGGGTTGGTGTGGTGGCTCACGCCTGTAATCTTAGCACCAGCCCGAGCAAGAGCAAGACCCCATTTCTAAAAAAAAAAAAACTAGCCAGGCATTATAGCAGGCACCTATGGTCCTAGCTACATAGGAGTCTGAGGCAAGAGGATAGCTTGAGCCCGAGAGTTTGAGGTTGTTGTAAGCTATGATGCCATAGCACTCTATCCAGGGTGACAGAATGAGACTTTGTCTCAAAAAAAAAGAAAATGAGGTGTCTAAAACCTGGTAGAAACTCAACAGGTATTTGTAGAGTGTGAACGTCTATCTGCACAGCCCGATCCTGCTCTGTCCTGCTCAAAAACCACCCCTCAGAGAGGTCTTTCTCGACACCTCTCCAAAGCAGCCTCCTTCAGACCCCTTAACACCGGCTGATGTCTTTTTTTTTTTTTGTAGAGACAGAGTCTCACTCTATCGCCCTTGGTAGAGTGCCGTGGTGTCACACAGCTCACAGCAACCTCCAACTCCTGGGCTTAGACGATTCTCTTGCCTCCGCCTCCCCATCTTTCTTCTCATTTGTCGTTCTCTGTGCTGACTCCCCCGGAGGGCAGGACCCTCACCAGAGTCATGCCCCCAAAGCCTAGAATGGACCAGACAGAAGCAAACATGTCCCGTACCTAACAGCACTTGAGAGCATATTTTATAGCCTAGTCATTTTTAGTTCCCTCGAAGCGTGTTTGATGGCAAGCAGCAAGGTTTTGAGTCAAACATAATAGGATTTAAAACTTCCCTTTTCTACCTAATGTACTCTGAGCATCTGTGTTTTTTTTTTCTTTTGTAACATAGAGAAAATAATATTTCTACCACATGATGGTTATTGGGAAGATTAATTGAGATGGTGTCTAAAACAGAGACTGACACCAGAGGTCACACTTTAAACCCCTGTTGAACTAATGAGCAGAGGAAGGAAAGACTGAAAGAATTCCCCCTTTACCTCATCTCCCACCTCTCCAACCTTTCTTTCTTGCTTGCTTCCTGCCTTTCTTCCCCTCCCTGAGGCCAGTGCATTGGGAATCCTGCTAATCCTTCAGCCAAGGGCCATCTGTCTCTCTGGGACAAACCTGGATCAGCAAGTTATTACCCTTTTCAGCAAGGGTCAGCCCCTCTTTTAGATCAAGCGCCACAAATATGAAACAAATTTTGCCAGAGGCACCAGAGTGGCCAAAGGAACATTTTTCCAGTTTTCAGGAAGGTGTCACCAATACCCAGTGAGACCTCGGCTTCACGTTTGGCTTTCTAGAAGGCCTTTAATATTCACTTTCTATATCTCTTTTCATTTTTTTAAATTATTGTCTATATAAACAGTCGTTCTCCTTCTCCTCTCTTCTATTTTTATATCTCTCCTTTTTTTGGCTTTTGTCCTCTTCTTCTTTCCTTAAAAAGCAAGCCCCTCTGGAGCCATTCTCAGTGCTAATGATCCCAACCTTCTCCCACTCGCCTGGCCTTGGCTGTTCCTTTCCCTCCAGGTAGACAGCGTGTGGTAAGATTCCAAGATGCGGACATGGAAGAAGGCAGAAGCCCAGCACTGTGAGGCCTCTGTCATGAGCGACAATTGACCCACAAGTTGTTCCACATCCCTCCCTATTCAAACTGTCAGAGTGAAAACTCTGGGTTAGCCCAGCCACAGGGTTTTCTGTATCATCTTGTAAGTAGAAAGGCTTACGCAGTCTAACAAATACAAAGACAATGTATTCTCTGTGGGACTTTTGAAGGAAGGCATTGGGGTTTGGGGGTCCAGGCTAGTTTGATTTCACAGATTCTCAGCTCCGTCCGAGGGCCAATCTGTAAGACCTGTGTAAGCCACAGACAGGGGGCTTACAGAGAATGGGTTCTACTCTTAGTCTAGTTGGGACCTGCTACTCTTCCCAAGGCCAGTCCCCTTCCCCTTCATCACCCATTTGTAGCCTGTTGAGTTTACATTTCCTCTTCTGACAAATGAGAACAATAATCTCTACTCTCATCTCCGCACCCCTTACAGTGTGCTCTGAGGACTGAACATGAGGTTGTAGGCTGTAGGCATCTGCGGTGGGAGGGGAAGCTTCAGAAATAGTCTGCAAACACAAACAGCTTTCCTTGCTGTTAACAAGGGTAGATGGGAGTCCAGATCACATTTGGGTTTTTGTAGATCTGAGAGTAGCCCAGATTCAGAGAAGCAAGCCCCATCTGAGACGGAGTTGTATTTTCTCACTTGGAATAGCACTGTTGTAAGGTGTGAACTCAACAGCTCAAGTCAGATTTTGAATATCTTTGTCCTCATAGGCAAGCTGTCCCTTTCTGTATCAGCATCCCAACTTCACACATCCCATCTGAGCTGAGCGAGAGCTACATCTCCAGAAAACAGGTGCTGCTGGGGTCTTTGCCAAGTCTGAAGACAAAGGCCTTGTCTTTGTCAGAATTTGGCATGACACTGGTCATCTTGAAGTAATTGGGGTCCATGAAGCTGTGAACTTAAATGATTGTAAGAGTTTCTTAGGGTAATCAAAAAAAAAACCTTTTCCTTACAAAAAAAACAAGCTGAGTGGCTCTGGATTTTTAAAAACAAAAAGAATTTAAATGACATAGATATGTAGACTAAAGGAGAAAGTCAGGGAAAGATACATTAGGAGAATATATCTATTGTCATATACATATGAATACATTATTATGAGCCAGGCATTGTGCTAAGCACTTTATATACTAGATTTCATTTCTTTAAATGCTTAAGAAGAAAAATGGAGGAACAGAGTTGTCTAAGTAGCTGAGAGCATACATTTATCCTGTACCCGAGAATGAAGATGAATGAAAAGCTCTGGTAAGAAAGTCTGTAAAAGGATCCTACACAGAGACCATTTTTAGTCTGGGCTGCTAGCCAGAGGTATACAGAAGAAAGGAAATAATGAACTTGTAGAATGTCAGAGCTGGGAAGAGCCTCAGAACTTACCGCGCCCAACCACTGTCTATTCCATCCTGCAGATGAGGCTGCTGGGGTCTGAAGAAGGAACGTGGCTTAGCCACCCCAATAAAGCTGTCGTATTCCATGTCTACCCCTTGGCCAGAGGTCTTTCAGGTCAGAAATCTCCAACAGTGTTCCTGTGCCCCCACCAGCCATATTATTAAGTCACTATGCTTCACAGATGGAAAAGTCCTTTCTCCCTGAGTACTATTCTATTTATCTGTTAACTCACCAGAGGGTAATCGCCATTTATTGCCATGGTTCTTTGCACGGTAATGACTCTTTTCCTGATGACCAGGCTTAATGGATCCAGCCTCAGGCTGATGTCCTCTCCCTGGTTTCTCACTTACATCTACTCGTGGAGCCAACCGATTTCATCCTGGATAATGGCCCCAGGGTCATTATGGAGGTCTAGCCTCCCAAGGGTGAGAAAGCCTGGCTTGGCACGTGTCATTTGAACCTATTTGTACTCCTCAGAACCTGAGATTCACAGAACATTCAAGCTGACAGGGAGCTTCCATGCCACCTGGCTCCACCCCACCAATTACAGAGCAGTCAGATACCCATTTGTATCCAAAGGGATACAACTAGTTGAAACCTTTGATGCCAGTGTCCCTCCTCACTTCCTCCAGGAAAGTACTAGCATTGATTGCAGTCGTTTACTAGTAGTTTGCTAGCACTAGTAAATGACTAGTACTGATGAGCACTGGGAGAACGCCACGGCCAGACCACAGTACAAGGGCAGAGGGGTGGTGGGAAAGGGAATGAGCCACACAGACAGATGTTTGTGCACTGCACACTTGGCCAGGCGAGGCTGCCACGAGCACTGCTACCAGGCATTTGCCCAGAGAAACACCGTTCAGCCCATTCACATCTTGTTTGACCTTTATGAAGGACACGCAACAGAAATTCTCAACCTCATTTCCCAATGAGGTGGCATAGGGTCAAAGATAACAAATAATTGATACATATTATTAACGTATGTATAAATAAGAAATGATAATAATATAGCATCAAATAATAGACTATAGTCATACAGCAACTAAGTTATAGAGACTGAGGTCCCATATCTCTAGGGCTGTGTTTCCTACACAACAATAGCAATGATAATGAATAACATTTATTAGTTATCAGGCACCCTACACTGTTGTGCTAAGCTATCAAAACATGGATATACAGAGGGTGCCAAAAAAAATACACATTTTAAGAAAGGAAAAACATATTAAAATTGTAATACTTGAGACAGCTTTGACTATAAGAGATACCTGATATAAGATGCAAGGTAACAAACAGTATCAATAACTTTGTTTTTCTTTTTGAGACAGAGTCACACTCCACCCTGGGTGGAGTGCCGTGGCATCACTGCTCACAGCAACCACAAACTCTTGGGCTTAAGCAATTCTTTTGCCTCAGTCTCCTAAGTAGCTGGGAGTATAGGCTCTGGCCACAATACCCAGCTATTTTTTGGTTGTAGTTGTCATTATTGTTTGGCAGACCCCGGCTGGATTCAAACCCGCCAACTCTGATGTATGTGGCTGCTGCCCTACCCGCTGAGCTACAGGCACTGAGCCTAGAGTATTACAATTTTAATACTGTTTCCTTCTTAAAATGTGTATACCTTTTTGGCACCCCCTGAATACATACATAACACATATATACACAAATATATATATATATATACACACACACACACATATGTCTCTTCTCATTTATTCTTCTTAACAAAGCTTTTTAAAGGCAGGTACCCATTTCACTGGTGAGAATACTAAGAGGCAAAGGGGTGAAAAGAAAGCTCAAACCAAAATCATGTTCAAGTAGCAATATTTTGTTCGGGCTTTCAGTTCACTGCTCTCCAGCCATCAAATGTAAGCAGAAATTTCCTTCCTCTATGGCCTTCTCAAACTAAGCAAACACACACACACACACACAGTTTATTCATTTTCATTCCAAAAAGGAGTAAAACCGAAGCCCAGAAATTCCATAAGCCTTTTGTTATGTCCCTGGGCCGTCCAGGATCTCTCATTTCAAGCTTAATAACAGCCAGAGGAAAGAAAATTCACCAAGGCAAGCGAGCTGCAGGAGCAAAGCCTCAGTGCACTTCGCTGGGCTGTGCAGCGCTGCTCAGCGGAGGGGAGCGCGGAGCCCCCAGCGCGCCAGGGTCCAGAGCGTGGGAGGCGGCGGGCGGTGCCACGAGCGCCTCTGGAGGCCAAGCAGGGAAGTGTCAGGGCCCAAGGCGCCCACAGCAGGGGAGAGATGGGGGTCCGCGCTTAAACAGCCGCGATATTAAGAGGGTTTGACTGTAATCTGGAAAGCAATAAACTGACATCTTTAAATCCATATAATGCCCTACAATCAAAAACCCAATTATCTGGTATCAAGAGCAACTGAGTAAACAGTAAGTACGGCGCAGGAAGGGGTGGGCGGCTGAGTGACAAATCCCGAGTAGAAAGGGCACGCCAGTCAACAGCGGGGTGCGAAAGAGCGGGATAAACAGGCTTTGCGAGAAGGCCTGGGAGAGAAGATGAGATCTTTGAGCAGAGCTGCGCTGTGGGTGGGGGTGGGAAGGGCGCTGCCCGTGGTGCCAGCCTTCAGGACTGCAGGCTCAGAGCCGCGCTCGACCAGTCCCGGCCTCGGCACCCCAAGGAGGAGGTCAGGAATGGCCGCCACAGCTCCCCAAGTCTTGTGATCAGTGTCCCGAGTGTGGGCCGTCCTTGAGGAGGGCCTGGAAATAGAAATTACAGTTTTTAAAAATGGAAAAAAAAATTCTTTTCATTTCTAGCCATTCCCAGGTCACTAAGTCCAATAATGAGATCACTCGCATCTCAATCACGCTCCACCCCAGGCATCTGCTCAGTTCATATGTTTGCAAAGTGGAAGAAATATGCATCTAGAATAGCAACTAAAACTGCGGCAGGTTTTCACGTCTACTCCGTGATGCTCACATTCCAAGTTTTTCTCTAACGGTTTTTTGTTTTATGAAAAGCCTCTCGCAGTAAGAGGCACATGGCTTCAGACAAGTTAAAAGAGAGCACTGCATGTGGAATTCGGTCCGAATCCCAAGCAGAGAGTTCGTGGCACTTAGCTGAGAGCATTCCTGATTCTGTGTGTGTGTGTGCCCATCTAACCCATGGGCAACTGGGACATAAGGACATGGTGTCCAGTAGACTCAGGTGGCGCCACCCCAGAGGCACCACACGCAGAACGCACACGTTCACCCCCACTCCCGATCTGGAGCAGCAGCGGCCCATGACTGTCCCGCTGGAGGTACCACCCAGGGCGTCACTCCACGTACAGTGCATAAATCAAGCTTGAAGTAATGAACTGCTGAGGGCAGCTAATAAATCTTGGGAAAAGACAAGTCCCTGTGGGCCACATTTTGATGTGTAAACTCGTCAAAAAAAATAGTAAACAAGAAGGGACATTCACACAGACACCTCCCTGAGAAGCTGGGAGGGAAAGTGGGGGCTAAGGTCCGCTGACAGGGATCTCCATGAGGGATGAGGCTCCTTAGGTAACGCTTTTCCGTCAGCTGGGTGAAAAATGGGACATAGCCACAGCTTTGAGTCTTCCCAATCTGTGAGATAATTCCATCTGTGTTCATTTCCCAGGGCTGCAGCAACAAAGCACCACAAACTGGGTGGCTTAAAATGACAGAAATGTACTGTCTCACAGTGGTAGGAACTAGAAATCCAAAAGCAACGCGTCAGCAGTGGGCTCCCTGTGAGGAGGCGAGTCCTCTCCTGAGTTCCCAGCACTCCTCGGGCCCGTGGCTTGCAGCGGCAGCACCCCGATCTCTCCTGTTGTTACGTGGCCTTTCTTGCCCCTGTGTCTGTTGTCATCCAAATTCCCCACTTCTTATGGGACATTAGTCACTGAATTAAGGCCAATTTCCCTCCAGTATGACTTGATTGATTACATCTGTGAAGGTCCTACTTCCAAATAGGGTCACACTCACAGGTAGCTGGGGTTAAGACTTGAACATGTCTTGGGGGGGGAGCCCAGTTTGACCTACAACATCATCTGCTTAGTCTTTGGGTGAACCTCACACAGCCTTGAGTTGTTCTGTGAGGAGAAAGGGACAGATCAAAGAGAGACGTGTCGCCTGCCTTGCACACCTCTCTACTGAGGGCGAGAGGTGTCCTAGTTACACTCCTGGGGGGCTGCTGAGAAGAGCAACAGCAGCTGCCTCATTCACCCCTTCTCTTCTCTCCCACTATATTTTCGAGGAAGATAAGCTTGGAAAGGGGTGTGCGTGTGCGTTTGACACATGTGCACCTGTCTTATTCCACCCCCACCCCCAGCAAATTAGAAACCTTTCGGGAGCAAGAACAGCGTCTGGCTCCCACGTGGATTCTCTAGATTCCAGGTGCAGGGCTGCCTCACTCCATAAATATTTGTTCAATTGAACTGAATGAACCTAAATTGAGTTGTGGGGAACGAATTATGCCAACACTCCTGTGGCCTTCGAAAGTAAAAAGGGAATTTGTTAAAAGAAGAGCAAGGGCTCGCGCGAAGGACTGGTGAGTGAGCAGCCAGGCCCGCCTCCTCCACACAACACACTCAGCTCTTCCTTCTGCGCGTCCTAAGCCTTTCAAAGGCCCATGTCTCCCTGTCCACTCAGTGAGGCTATCCATCCAGCACACTCTCAACATTGTTTGAAATTTTAAAAGTAGCAACTCCGTTGATGCCTCTTCTATCACTACGTGACTGCTGGTGTCTCCAAAGGCTCCCCAAGGGGTGCTTCTGTCACAGTTGGCACCAGAAACCTCCAGATGCTGCTACTAACACGGGGCCCAGGCCTCTGTGGCATCAGGCTACCTCCACTGCCACCAGCCCACCACCACTGTCACCAGCCCTGCCTCCTAACAGAGCCAGCACCACCATCCAAACCTGCAACTCCTGTCGGCAAAGCTGCTTCCGAGGCAACAGGCAGTGGTTCAAGCTTGGGACCAAGGGAGGGAAGGAAAGTGACCTGAGCAGAAGACCATGGCTCGTCTCCAGCTGCCCCCACCTTGGGCTGGCTCTTGGTCCTTGACTGTGCCTGGCCACTGTGTCCTCCCCTCCATTCAGACTGCGTCCTCAGACCTGAGCCACAGGCCCCTAGAACCTCTCGTCACTGGACTTCCCAACAGGCCAGCAGATGCAGCAGACCCAGGTCAAACTGAGGCTGGAAATTCTAATATGTCACCTCATGAAAGCTTAATTTTTGCCTAAAATGTATTTTTCCAGGTATAAAAGTAAAGCATAGTGGCCAACCTCAGAGCATGCAGGACAGACCACCCCATAGGTCTGATGAAGACCTGGCAACAGGCAGCAGAGACACCTTGTGCCCCCAATCCCTTCTCCCCATTGGGCTTTTGTAAGAGCTCTCGGTCTATTGACTGCAGCCCTTGTCCTTGTTTTAGGAAAGTGATAAAAGCAAGAGTCGGGGCCTTGATATAATCAGAAATGGCCCAAACTGTGCAAAGTAAGATGAAGGCTGCAATGCAGGTAGCCTTCAGTCTTTGCCAAAACCATCTCAGGGCTGCATACAGTCGGTCTTACCAAGTTCTATTTACTTACTACTTTTTAAAATAAAAATAGTCCAATATCCTACAAGTCCTCATCCCCCCTCCTTTTCCATGACATCAAAGTGTCCTGTGCCAGGTGAAATTCAGACATCTCCTGGGCCGTCTTTGGCTGGATCTCACTGGGACTGATGCCTCCTGATGTGAGGGATAAACCACAACATGACTAATGTTTTTGTGGAGGTATAAAGAGCTCTATGAGTGCAACATGTTATTAACAATGGGGTCAAACTCAGTTATCCCTCCCACAGCTCCCTTCCCTCAGACCAATGCACAGGAAGGCCCTGTGCTTGGAGGCTCTAGGCCCTCATCCTTGCTCAGGAGAGACACCTTCACAGGCTCTGCAGGGGCGAGAATGGGAAGAATGGGAGATAACTCTCGCCTTTAACAAACATAGACAGCTCACTCTGTGTCCCTCCAGGTTCTCTACCTAGGAGATGAAGAATGTTAAAGACATGGCTCCCATCTTCAAGGAGTGCAGTCTTTGAGCATGAATTTAATGACCACCAGAACCATTTAATGACCTCCCATGCAACAACAGAAGAAATAAATGAAAAATAAATTGTGGTATGTGTACACCATAGAATATTATGCAGCCTTAAAGGAAGATGGAGACTTTACCTCCTTTATGTTTACATGGATGGAGCTGGAACATATTCTTCTTAGCAAAGTACCTCAAGAATAGAAGAAAAAGTATCCAATGTACTTGGCCCTACTATGAAACTAATTGATAGCTTTCATATAGAAAGTATAACCCAATTATAGCACAAGAATATGGGGAAAGAAGCAAGGGAGGGGAGGAGAAAAGGGGGGGAGGATGAATGGAGGGAGGGTAATTGATGGGACCCCACCTACAGTGCATCTTAGAAGAGTACAGGGGAAACTTACTAAATGTAGAATATAAATATCTGAACACAATAAATAAGAAAATGCCATAAAGGCTATGTTAACCAGTTTGATAAAAATATTTCAAATTGCATATTGTACATTGTACAGCACATTGTTGTAAACCCCAGGATTACATTAACATACACGGCTATGATTTAATTTTTAAAAAAAATGGACACACAGAATGGCCCAGCATTCACCTTTCAGTTGTTTGTCTCTTTCTTTGGCTTAATAGACTTTATTTTTTAGATCAAAGGTACAGAGGTTTCCTTCATACCCACTCTCAACACATGTGCAGCCTCCTGCACTATCCATGTGCACCCCCAGAGGGGGACATTTTGTACAACCAATGAGCCTACATCAAATCATGACTATCACCCAGATATCATAACTCACATTATGGTTCACTCTTGATGTTGTACATTCTATGGGTTTGGAAATATGTATCAATAACATTATAGTATCATACAGAGTAGTTTCACTGCCCTAAAATTCCTCTATGCTCTGCCTATTCACCCACTGTTCAGTTTTTACTTATAAGAATTTGCTTTAGGAAAAAAAACCCTGAGAAGTAGCTTTAGCTCTCTGTTCTTGATTCACCTTTTCCTGTTCTTGATTCCTTTTGAAATCAAGAGGGGTATGGCTTATGGAGAGTTGGCACCAGGAAACTGGATGCTATTAGTGCCTATGTAAAGTGAAAAGATCAAAGTCAGATTCCCCATTATTCAACGGTTTTAAGTGGTGAGCACCCAAGTAAAGTAGATGCCTTCCTGATATGACTTGAATTGTGTCACCCCCAGAAGATATATTCAAATCCTAAACTTGGCTACTTGTGAATGTGAGCTTTCTTGGAAGTAGAGTCTTTGCAAAAGTCATCAAGTTAAGATGAGGTCATACTGAATTAGGGTGACCCCAATGCAATGACCAGAGCTCTTGTAAGAAAAGAATTTAGACATCCAGACCCCCCAGGGAGAATGCCATGTGATGATGAAGCAGAGATGGGTGTGATGAACCTATAAACCAAGAATTGCTGGCAAGCACCAGAAGCTAGGAAGAGACAAGGCAGGATGCTCCCTCACAGCCTTCAAAGGCAGCATGGCTGTGCCAACACCTTGACTTTAGACTTGTAGTCTCCATGACGGTGAGACTACAATATACTTCTGTCACAGAAACCCTCAGATACTAATACGCTCCCCCACTTCTCCTTCCCTGCCCTGCACGCACACACACACGCACACACACACTCTGTGTTGGTGACACCTCTGAAAACAGGAAGCTGTTTTAAAGCACAGACTTAGAGCTGCTTCCTGCCTGGCCAAAAATCACTCATTGCCCATTTTGGATCTTTGACTACGAGCAAGTGGTCTCCTATGACAGAGCATCTCTAAGGACCGACAGAGAAGCCAGAAGAGTCACCTCAGTTGTGCCTGAGAAGCAAATAACTGAGACACTGGCGAGAGAAAAGGCCACCAGAGAACAAACTGCTGCCAGCCTACAGGGAGAGAGACGGAGGCAGAGACTCTTGAGACAACAGTGGCTTCTTTGTTCCAAGCTGGGACAGCCCTAGCCTGGGCCTCCCACGACTGTTTCATTTCCTCTTAGGTCAGGAGAGTCCTTTGCGAGAGGTCACACAGCCTTGGAAAGTGGGTGTCATTAAAAGGAAGACCCCTCAGTGCTCCTACCTTAAAGTGGCAGCTGAAGCCTCGCAGCCCTCCCTTGGGAATCTCTACACACCCTTTCATAAAAGCACAGGTTCTGTCGAAATTAAAGAGATTCCTAGAGTTCAAAAAACTCAGCAGGTAAAAACTCAGCCACCTGCATACTTGATAGGACCCAGAGGCCTCCTTTCCTTACCCTTGCGGAACTTATTTGCATCACAATTCCTCTCCAAAATAATTGGCACACTCATAAATACCAGCCCATCCCCAACTCGCTAAGCTACAATAAGAAGTCAAGAGACTGCACATCTGATCCCACCTCTTCTAAGACAGAGCTGCTGTCCCCGCCCCTGACACACAGTGCCTTGCGCAGGGGCACTCAGCAATGATGTCAGTTGGCAGGTTTGGTGAACTGACTTATGCAGAAGCACAGAATCAGTACATCCAAGGAGGTGTTGCACAGAGCCAGGGTGTTTGTTTATTTACCTTCCTAGAGCCAAGAGATCTACATTATGTTTAGAAACCCATTTTGGCAGAAGAATAGAGTGAGAAGAATCACTGAGAAATTAGTTTGCCCAACACCTTCATTTTACAGCCCAGAGAGAAGTAGCAGAGTTTCAAGTCCCAGCCCCAGTGGCAGGACTGGGACTTGAAACTACTTCCTTCACTCCTAATCTAGTGCCCTTTCTGGGACAGTGACCAGAGAAGGGAAAATTATGTGTACTGCGATGGAGCAAGGACAAAGGCATGGGGATACTCAGGCCTGGGAGATCTTCAAGGAAGCGACACAATCCAACATATCTGCTCTACAGCCCTGTCCAGGGGTCCCCTTCTCACTCCCACTAGGTCTTCCTGAGTCTCCGAGCCACATGTGAACATTGCTGATGTTCTTGCTTGCCTAAAAAATCCACTCTTGGCAGGTTAATACAGTTGTTTGCACCCTCCATGGGAAGCCACCCTCAACCCAGAGCACCTTGCTAATCTTTTCCTGGTCCTGGTCCCTGGATGGCCAAAGAGGAGACACCTAGCTCTCTGATCTCCCTCTTGGCTATATAGGCATTCAGGACCTGGTACAGCCTGACCCCACTGTCCCTATCAACTTGGCCTCTCTGGGAAGTGGAGATGTGTTTGTTTTACTGTCCAGCTTCCATCCCTCCTGCCGTACCTCAAGGTAACACTAGCTAGCTCAACATCGCAATGTCTTAACATGATAAACATGTTTCTTCTTTCACTTATCAGAGTAGAGAGCCACCTCTCCTCCAGGGCAGAACTCAGGGATCTACCTTCCTTCCCTCTTGCAAGTCATGCTCCTTCATCACAAGGCTCTCAAGATGCTGCTGGGTGATCGGCGGTGTGGAAGAGCTCTACTTGAACTCATGCTCGTGGGTAAGAACCCAATCACAGCCATGCTCAATTGCATGGGAGGCTGGGACACAGCCTAACTAAGAGGAAGAGGAAAGAGCTTTGTTAATTTCCTAGTGGTTTCTGCCACACGTACCAAATGACTCATGTGTGCTTAGTCTTGTTCTTATTTTGCAGAATTGGGAAAAGGATAATTCTTTTTTATTTTTTTATTTTCTTTTTGCGGTTTTTGGCCAGGACTGGGTTTGTACCCACCACTTCTGGCATATGGGGCCAGTGCCCTACTCCTTTGAGCCACAGGTGCTGCCTGAAAGGATAATTTTTGGTTCTCCCTCTGATTGGCCACCTCCAGCTATGAAAGTCGAGGGATCTGGAAATTTCCTCTGCAATGTGTACAGCCAGGGGACAGATAAGTGACTTAAGCTCAGATATCACTTATTTTCTATCAGGACTTTGAATCTGGAACAAAAGTCTCAACAGAAGATAGCCCCTGTGGGTCATTTTCATTACGCGGTGGTGATGGGCTCTAGTGGGCGCTCCGCCGTCTGGTGTCATGAGCAAGGCCCAACCCACGCTTTCACTCCTGTTTCCCACACCCACTACCACATCTTCTGTGGCATGCATTTACCCCCCCCCACCCCGCGCCTAAATATCACCTCTTCTCTTTGCAGTGGAAAGAAAGGCTGAGAGTGGCTGCAACCTTGGAGATCACATAATACTCTCACCACCTGCTACCACCAATGGCTGAAGAAATTTGGGAGATTTCACCTTTTCATAACTCCTTTTATTTTCAAATAAGAATATCTGAAGAATATTTACTTTCAACATGTAAATATTTCAAAACCCACCAAATAATGGGCTGACCAGGTGTCTGGGCTACCCACTGAGGTCACCCATTCTCCTTTTTCCGCCTCCCTCTATCAGCAGATGACTAACAGATGGCACCCCACCCTCTGCCAATTTATTAATCTTGGCACTTAAAGACAGCGTACTAGTGGCACTTCCCCAACCCTCAGTCCCCACAGGCTACTCCACTGTCCTCCCCTCTCCAGGGGTCAGGAGTCAACAGGCTACAGTGTCCAGTCAAGGAAAATGCCTGGGAGAACAAGCGGGGAGCTGTCCCACCCTTAGTCCTGATAGGCACAGGAGACTCCACCTCTGCTGGGGAGATGCTTCTGGTCCAAATGAAAGGGGTTTGAGGTGGACCACCCATGCCAGGAAGGAGAAGCTGTCCCATGGCAACTTGGCTACTGCCCATCCAGGAGGAGTGATGGAGAGGTCATCAGAACGTGTGAGCGGCGGAGAGGTCATCAGAATGGGTGAGCGGTGGAGAGGTCATCAGAATGGGTGAGCGGCGGAGAGGTCATCAGAATGGGTGAGCGGTGAAGAGGTCATCAGAACGGGTGAGAGGTCATCAGAACGTGTGAGCGGTGGAGAGGTCATCAGAACGGGTGAGCGGTGGAGAGGTCATCAGAATGGGTGAGCAGTGGAGAGGTCATCAGAACGGGTGAGCGGTGGAGAGGTCATCAGAACGGGTGAGAAGTCATCAGAACGGGTGAGCGGTGGAGAGGTCATCAGAATGGGTGAGAGGTCATCAGAACGGGTGAGTGGTGGAGAGGTCATCAGAGGCTGACTGAGGAGACCTCACTCAACGAAGTTGAGACTGGAGTGGAAGCTACCTTAGAAACCATTTAGTCCAGAGGTTTTCAATCTCTCAAAACTGATAAACTCTGTCTTCAAATGAAATTCCATGTAAAATCCCAACATATGACAGATCAAAATAAAGTGCTCTGTTTGAAACAGGCCTAGAAATTGTAGAGTCCTGGCTGCCCGGTTCCTGCTCTGCTTTCTTCGTGGGCCCAGAGGCACTCAAGTTCCAGGAATGCCACTTTGAAAGCCACCAGTCTCATCCAACTGGCTGTTCATTGCACAGATGAGGGGTCTGACTCCCAGCACACTTAGACACACCTGTGAATGGAACTTGCATCTCCCGATCCCTGGCAGACTCTTCTGCAAAGTTTGCCATTTTTTGTCAGTTTATTTTTCTTTAAAATGGAGATAGACCCCTAATATCTGCTGTACCCACTCAGGGACACCCTGAGGATCAAGGGTGTGTGGTAGCTCGACTCTTACGGCTTTTCTAGAACAAGGAAATAAACAGTCTGCAACCCTGGGTGCAGGTGGGAGCTGCAGAGATGAGGCTCAGTGCCCTCCAAGGAAACTTAACATCTAAGAGGTCCCCTCCCCTCTATTGGAAGGTCTCCTTGCTATTTAAAAAGAGCTTTGAGTTTCTCAGGAAATTCTCAGAAGCCCCATTTCCTCCCATTTTGGCTGCCATGAAGCCATTAAGTACCTCAGGGCTGCCTCCTCAGAGCTCGGCCCCTTCCATAAAGTTTTACTTTTATATCCTGCTGTTTGTCTGGGGGAAGAAGAGCCCTAACTTGCCCAGGGCTTCAATTAAGATATACTGGGAGGAGCAGCTCCTGGGGGTGAGGGAGGCACCTTCCCGGCGGCCCAGGCTGGGAGACAGCTCAGAATGCTGCAGATGGGCAGAGAAGAGCAAGCAGATTCCGCATCCTTTCCCTCACCCAGAGGTGAGGGGCACCTAGGAGGGCCCCCATCCCCACCTGTGACTCCAGAGCCTCCTGATCGTGAGAGGGTGGGAACTGAAAGCAGTCAGATCTTGCCATGGCCCCAGAAGCCCGTGCCACGTGACTCACCCCGCCTGGGCACAGAGCCCTCCCAGACACATTCTCAGATCCCCCAGATTCCAGCGAGAATCGTGCCGTGGAAGTATTGTTAGCTTCACCGACAGATGAGCAAACAGATGCCCATCAAGGATAAGGGTCTGGCCAGCATCCCGCATGGGGGCTTTGGCAGACACCTGCTAACTGGTGCTTCCCAGTTTAGCACCATTCATGATCTGCCCGACTGCAGATCCCAGCCCTGAGGGAGTCAGTGGGTGTGCTCACCAGAGAGGGCACAGGGCCCTGGGAGCGGAGGGAATTCCTCTCTTGAGGACCTTCTATGTGAGCTGCAGTGAATCAGACACAAGCATCAAATCATCCAGAGCAGAACTGCGGCTGTGTCTGAGCGTCTCAGCTTTGGTCTTCCCTGACTGTGCAGAAGCCGGCCCCAAGGGAAGAAGCAAGGGCCCTACCAGGGACTGTTCACATGGCCCAAAATGGGTTAGGTTCAGAGAAAGGATTCCACAACATGTGCTGCTTCAAATTGTTAAGGAAATGGTACCCAAATCTTGAAGGTCTGATGATTTCTCTCAAACATTTCTTTAATCTGTCCCCTCCTTTCGTACACAGGTCACGGAGACCTGCACCCAGACAGGGGTCGAGTCCCCTAACTGCCTCTGGTCCTGTTGTCTTTGAAACCCTTCTCCACACAGCAAATCGAGGGCCCGTGGAACCAATCCTGATGGCCTTGTCTTTGTCACCTGTCCACTCCCATGCTGGTTTATCTTTTTTATTTTATCTGGGATTTTTGCATATTGCCTTCCCTCTGCTGTAAAGCCCTTCTCTTCTACCTCACTTGTCCTTTTTATCTAGAAACTCTTACCCTTCAAGACTCAGGCCAGGGTTTTCCGCCTCTGGAAAGCCAGGACATGGTGAGTTTGGTGGCTCTCATCCAGGTACACGTGACACACCGGGCACGCCTTCGCCATTGCCTGGACACCCCGTGTCATCAGGCTGGGTCCATCTCCCCAGCTTGGCAGAGTTCCCTGAAGAAAGTAAGCCATATTCAAATCATCTTTTGATACACTGGGAATGGCACACGAGGGGGTCAGTAAACGTTGGTGGAGCTAATCAGAACTGAAGTCAACTTAGTTTGGGGGAGCCCAGGACAGCAGGATGACCTGGCTGCCCCTCGAAGGTCCCCTCATTCTGGGGTTCTATACGCTCATACCCTGAGGTTCCACCCTGTGGGTCTATAGGCCAAACAGGGAACCTTCAAACAATGTCAGGGAAATCCTAAAGCAACAGTAAATCCCTCACGATCTTATTAAGAATTATAATAATGATGTGTTTGAACATAATATTAAATCCATCCAAAGGTAAAAATAATGTCTTTTGGTGGAGGGAGGTGGTATGAGGTGGTTCACTCACCAGGTCATAGAGAGAAGAAATAAATACATTCATCCGTGGTCAAAATTTCTGTCACCCTTTGATTTGGCTCTATCCTTGGTCAGGTGAGCTCACTCTATCTGAAAGGTCCCCAAGTGCTCGGTGTTCATTCTCCCGGCAGCACCCGGGGTCTTCAGAGCTGTGGGGACTCTGTGCACAAAGGGTCGGGGTGAGGGAGGTTAGATTTGTAGCTATATATTAGCTGTCTCGTTTTCTGTTTTGTGATCAAGATGTGAGAAGCCCTTCCTTCTGTCTACCGTAGCTGGGCTAATTTCACTGGAAAAGACCAGAGGGCAGGGACTCCTGCGAGCTGGCACCTGTGCTGTCTTCTACTCTGCGCGAGGGCCTGCGAGCCACCGGCTCTTTGTCCCAGTCACAATCCAGACAGCAGTCTGAATGCCCCAATCACCTCTTCCTCTCCCAGAGTAGTAGCCACAAGAAAGGAGCCCCCCAGGGTTGTGTTTGAGAGGGTCCCCTCTGCCCCAGCTACCTTGGGGGCTCACTCTCCTCAAGAGCCAAGGCATAATTTTACAGTAAAATATCACGGTTTGCTTTTGCCTCTGTGAAAAGGCAGAGGACTAAATTTAGCAGCCTGTCTGGTGCACATTCCCCAGGGTGTCTCTAGCCTTTAGAGAGAACTCAGGAGAAATGTCTCCCTAAACAGGAGCAATCCACCCACGGGAATGGGGGACCAGACTTCATTTCTCCCTTCCTCCGACAAAGCTGTCTGCTGGCAGAGGACCCCAACAGAGAAAATGGCAACCACATCCTTCCTACCCCAATCCAACCTTCTAAGTAGGGACATCAAGGGCCTCTAGAATTCTACCTCCACCGATAAACATAGTTCCCAGTTTGGTGGGTACGCTGGTCAGTTGTGTGTGTCAGCTTGGCTAGACCAAGTCACTCAAACACTACTAATCAAGATATGGTGTGGTTGGAGCCCATGCTCAGTTCACTTTAAGTAAGGCAGATTATCTTGGGTTATCAGGGTGGACTGGGCCTTCAATCAGTTGAAGAGCCTCAAGAGCAGACTGGGGCTTCCTGAAAACAAAGAAATTCTCCCTGTGGACTGCAGCAGTAACCATATCCGAGAACTCCAGCCTGCCCTTCCTGAGGGCCTACCCCAAGACTGCAGACTTACTAGCCAGTCCCCACAATTGCGCAAGTGGATTCCTAGCAACTAAATTGCTTACTGCATACCTCCTGCTGGTTCTGCCTCTGACCTGAGACAGTGATCAGGCCATCAGGAGTTGGGCATGCCACTAACAGTCTGTGACCCTGGGCCACATACACCAGGGACCCACCTCCTCTCCTATGCCAGGCTCTGCACTAGACATTCCTGGATTACCTTAGCCATTCTTCCCAACTGTTTGGCTACATGGGGATTATAGAGGGGGAAACTAAGGCTCAGAAAGATAAGGTAATTTACCTATGGTCACATGACTAGTAAGCTGCAGAATTCAAACTAATTCTGCCTAACCCCCAAATGTGTGACTTTTCCACCGTCCCGTACAGTCTGGTGACCTGAGTGTTAGTTCCTATTTGTGATAAGAGGATGGCCCCAGAAGTCCATCCAGCTAGAGAATGGCAAAGTGGTAAAATTTGTATTACTATAATAGTCAGTAGCCAAATTTCTCTTCAGAAAATAGCAGTCTTTGTTGAGAATAGACTCTGGTAAGTGCTTATAATAGGAATGAGGCCTTTCTTTCTCCCCATGTTCTGGAAATCCAGTGGCACAGGCTGTTGAGGAAGGAGAGACTGCTGCAAAATACTGAGGCCTTCAGAGATGGGGGTGAGAAGTAGAGTTGGGTGGGGAGGGAGAAGGGGGCAGTCTACCAGAGGGCAGGAGTCTATGAACTTGGCGGTGGCTTTCCCAGGATCTTCAGGACAATCTACTAAAAGCACTATAATTTGTAAGAATTACACACACACACACACATTGGCTGTGGAAAGGCCTTTAAAAATATCTAAGTTTCACAGTGAGGTCAGCATGGAGCAGAGACAGATACCATTCAAAAAAAGTGGGAATGTAAGAGGCAAAGGATGCCAGGACAAGGTAAACTTCCTCTTGCCCAAAGCCTAGCCATCAACTGTGTCAGAGATCAGTAAAATTCTGGGGAAAGCTTTGAACATTCATACTCTGTGGAATTAGAGGCTGATTCAAAGTAATTTCAGCCATGTTTCAAGAGGCACGGAAATCGCAAATCGACAGCTGCTTTATACAGAGAAGTGTGGGCTTCCCTGGGATTATCTGCATCTTCTACACTGCGGCCAGCTCTGACCCGCGCCTTCAGTAGTGGCAACATCTTGCCCACGCATGGAACTATGCTCTTTGGCAGCTGCATTTTGTCTCTCGGGGGCATGTCTGGTCTTTCCAGGTAGATCAGCTATTCCTTGAGGGGCTCACATAGGAATGAGCCCTCCTGCTCCTCAATGGACTTTATATTTCCTAACTCAGCCTGGTGCATGGGTATATGGAATCCTGCACCTGCTGGTTGACTTCTTAAAAGAAGTAATAGAGCCAATGTCCATGACTAAACGGTGTTGTCCTCAGTGTCTACCTGGCACCTGAACCCAGAGAGCCACCACTGGGATGCACAGCTCCACCCCAGCAGCTGGAGCAGAAGACACATCAGGACTGTCCCGGGACCAGGTTTCCTACCACTGTGGGCCCAGTAGGAAATGTTTGCCCACACCTGGGAGGCCAAGGCCCTTGAGCAAACTTCTGACATGGGGAGCTGGGACCCTGGAACTCCGGCCAGCCATCCCCAACTGCCATAGGTTGGAGAAATCCTGTGTCAGGAGGAGGGAAGCAGCCTCAAGTGTTCTCCAAGGGATCCCTCTCCAACATCCCAAGAGAAATGAGAACCCCTCCTATCTTTCAGGACCCCAGGAGGTCTTTGGTCAGTTAAGGTGCCCAGAAGTCCTCCCTCACAACTAACCCATCACCATTATGCTTTAGCTCTCTTTTAGGGAACTAAGAGAAGCTGGATCACTTGTATTCTCCTTCATGGAGACTGTGTGAGAGCCAGGGAAGCAGCTGCACGCCTCGCCGCCTGCATCCTACACCCGGGCTTCCCCCTCTGCCTGCTGTTCCCTCTTCCATAACTGTGTCATATGCTGATGAGACCAAGAAATGCAGAGGAAATCCACCTGTGAGTCCAGGGAGACAGAAGGAAAAGGGCTCCAGGAAGGCAGGACAGGTCGGGAACAAACACAAACAGACGGAATCTCTCCTCTCCCCTCCCTCAAAGATGCACTTTGTCCGCAGCAGCAGAGTTCAGGTGGCAGAGCCTCTGAGCCGCGGCCGCTGCACTGGGTTGCATAGACCTTTCTGATTACCGGGAGCCAAGCACAGGATCTTGCATCTCATCACAGTGTTATCACAGGCTGGAGGCCCCACGAGGACCAGAGAGAAGGGGCAGGGAAGGCTCTGGAGGAATGTTCGTACAAAACCAGTCTCAGGACCACTTACTCCCTGGAACCACCATTGGCCCAACCGCCCCCACTCTGCCAAAGATGGTGGCAAGGGAGATGGGAACTCAGGACATTTACTTGGACATCACTAATGAGTGATTTTAAGCTGCAGGGAGAATATTCCAGTTATGCAAAGAACACCGTTTGTCAAGTACCCTTAGCAATCTTGAAAGGTCCATTTACATAGTTGCTATAGCTGACTACAAACAATTTTCATCCCTTCATTTAAGGTGGTCCCTTAGTTGGCACCTTGGCTTGACTCCTTTGAATTCCATGGAAGACATAATTTCTCCCTATACCTGACTCCTTTGAATTCCAGTATGTCCTTAAAAATAGAAGACATCATTTCTCCCTATACCTGCCTTATGCTGGCCCCCTTCCACATTAGTGCACATGAGCTGGGCATCACTGAGTTGCTCCCAGGTCTTTGTCCTTCATCTTCCAGTGTTCATATGGCCTCCCCCTTCCTCTGACTCCAAATAATGGTAAGCTTATCTCTGAATGACTCTTCAGGCCTTAAGCCTTGCTCTCCAGCCCTCGTGCACTCCTCCCATCCCATCTGCTCCTGCCACCAGTCTCTTTCTCGGTCTTTCCCCTCCATTTCCATTGAGTACTTCCCTAATTCCTTAAGTGCCTATCCTTCCTTTTCTTCTACACAATTCTTCTGTCCAGTTTGGTTACTGATCCTTGCTGCCTCTGTGAGACCCTCCTTTCTCTTCTTGACCCTGGTTATTCAATGCGTGGTCCATGGACCAACAGCACCGCACCACGTGGGAGCCTGCTGGAGATGCAGAATCAGAATTTACATCGTCACACTCGATGTAAATTCTGATTCTGCATCTGTTTGCAGGCTCCCACGTGACCTGTGTGCATGTTAAAGACTGAGCAGCACTGCTCTAAATTAGGAGATGCATCTGTGACGGCCAGCACCATGGTTGCCTTTGCCTCTATTATTGCCCCAGGGCTGATTACAATGTTGGCTATAGCAGGTGCTCAATAAATATTAGCCAAATGGGTGGGCTCTGGGCTTTTCCCTCTGACCTCATGGACTATATATAGAATAGAACTCATTAACACCACCCTGCACTGGCCTTCACCTTGCCCAAGTCTACTTTCTTTTCATTCTCTGTCTCTGTTCTCAGTGATCTAATCAGACTGGGATAGGGGAGAAGGCCTTTCCGAGGGTGGATCTCAGAGCCAGGCATAACCTGTCCTCAGCTATAGAATCTGTCCATGTGAGCCACAGCAGGGGACCCTGCCCAAGGCAGGAGAGGTATCACGTTCCCATTACCGCCGTCTTCACTCATCAGTCAGCAAGCTTCAGACGTGGTAAGAGCCCGGGGAATTACTTGCTGGCTCAGTCCAATCATTTCTTTCAGGCATGAAAACCTTCAGCTCCAAATACAAACCCAAGCTCCAGTTTGCTTCTGAATCCACTCCTTTGTTAATTGAATGCATGTGTATGAAATGCCAGTGACAGGGCAGGGGAGGAAGAAGACAGAAAAAAACAAATAAGAAAGAAATTGTGCCCTCAGGGAGCTTATGGAAGGCCAGGCCATGACTCGTGCTGCCTTGAGTCCTCAGATACCTCAGTTGTTTCTGACACTTGGTTCTTCTCCCCGCACAGTCTCCCCTGTAAATGACAATGAAACCAAATCGAGCTCCTGCCCAGATTACACAAAGATCAAAAGATTGTCAAAGTGTGATTTAAAAGCAAGAGAAAGAGAGAGAAAACTCAGACATAAAGCAGATCATACTGACAAAGAGAAGGAAATACAGAGATAAAGGAGAGGAGAAAGAAAAGAGGGGTAGAACAATGAACAAAGAACGACTTTTGCTGCCATGAAATTTTCATTCTATAAACCTCCAGCAGACATACTGAAACCCCTCTGCCTTGCAGTTATTTAGTAAGCAGGTGAGCTTGCGGCCTGTTTGTTCAGCCGCCACATAAATGTCACAGGTGGACGGCGGTGATGAAGTCTGCTCCCGGGGGCTGTGGTGCCCTCACTTATACCACATCTTTTCCAGTGTTTTGCTGGTGCCCTTTAAAATGTCTTGGGCAGCAGAGTAAGTTCTGCAAGGATACGCCAGGTGGGAGCCTAATCTGCAGATCTCTTCCAAGCAGAACTCATTCCATGCTCAGGGTTTAACCAGGCTCTCCCCATCGAGAGTATACACAAGGCAGCTACTCCTCCATCCCTAACCCAAAGGGCATGGGAAGTTCTAGACAAAATCTACAAAGCCTACTTCTCCGGGGGGAAACTTCAGGGGCCAGGCCAACCAGGGCAGCTGTGATGAAGGGCGTATTGCTTGGCCAGGCTCCAAAGACAGCATGCCAGGTGCCAGGCTGGGCAGCAGGGCTCCTGGTGAGTAACACGTGCAGTGGCTGACAATCTGCCTAAAAGGCATAAAGCCAAAGATCAAGTGACTTTTGCCAGTTGAGACTATGAATCACCCCTAAGAGGATGCTGATTGCTTAATTACAAGGTGGAATGTAAATAGAGAAGCAGGGCAGACAGCAAACAGGGATGGTACTGAGGAGCTGAGGGTCTCTCAACCCCTCTTCATGGCTGCTGGGGCGTCTGCAGTGGCCACACACCAAGCCCTTGGCCGACTAGCCCACTGCTGCTACCTCTGCCCTCATAGGCAGTGACTCATCCTCCCCAGAGTCTTGGGACAGAGAGGGAAGCACTGTTCCAGCATCACTCCACCAGGACCCTAGAAAGACAGGTGCCATAGCCAGAGTCACTGAAACTGAGACTGGGACATCTCCTAGCAAATCACTTAACCTCATCAGCCATCATCTGTGAAGTGGGGTAGTAACGTATGTCATGAAATCGTGGATAGGATGAACTGAGATGGAAATAAAGTATGTCATTCAATACCCAGGACATAGTAAACACCAAGTCATAATTGGCACTACTTTCCTATCTGGTGAGTATTTCAGAACTTAAACATTCATTATCTCAAATGAAGAACATATTTGTAATTCTTACATGAAAATTCATTAGAATTGATTGACAATTCCTTCCTAGACATATGAACAGTGCTTCCCAAACTTCAGTGAGCATAAAAATCGCTGTGTGACTACTGAAAATTTGAGGATCATAGCTACCCTCCACAGCCCCTGAAACCCACAAGCATCTGACTTTGATATCTAAGAAGACGCTCTGGACACATTTTACGGAAATGATCTGTTTATACATCTCTCTCTATAAATTCCTCCAGAGAGTTAAGTGTATCCCTAACCTCTAAGTCAGTTCCTGGGGCACTGGAAGCAGCTAGTAATATTGTCCCAACATTTGAAGTGCCCTTTGGCCTTTGAGAATCACATCTGGGGAAAATCTCAATGCAGAACTATAGTTAATAATTAGTTTACATCTTACCCAGGGGCTGGGTGCTGAGCTGAAGCATGTAACATGGCTAAGTGACCAAAAATACTTAGTGCCTTTCAATTGTAGGTCAGTGGTTCTCAACCTTCCTGATGCTGTGACCCTTTAATACAGTTCCTCATGTTGTGGTGACCCCCAACATTAATAATAATTTGATGGTTGGGGGTCATCACAACATGAGGAACTGTATTAAAGGGTCACGGCATTAGGAAGGATGAGAACTACTGTCCTAAGATAAGACAGGTGCAGTGGCTCACACCTAGCACATTGGGAGGCTGAGGGTAGGTGGATCAGTTGAGGTCAGGAGTTCAAGACCAGACTAGGTAATAATGCCACCCCATCTCTACCAAAAAAAAAAATACAAAAATTAGCCAGGTGTTGTAGTGAGCACCTATAGTCCCAGCTACCTAGGAAGCTGAGGTAGGAGCATCACTTGAACCCAAGAATGCAAAGCTGTGGTGAGCCATGATGATGCCACTGCACTCTAGCCTGGGTGACACAGCAAGACCCTGCCTCAAAAATAAATAAATAAATAAAGATAAAGGAGAAAAAGGGACAGTTTGTATATTCCTAGGAGCAGAGTTTACAGAAAAAATGCAATAACACCTTGGAAGGAAACCAAGGTAGTGAAGGAGAGGAGAAAGGTCATCCAGAGAAATACGGAAGTGCAGAAGCAGTGAGGTTTCCTTTGTCCTCCTGCTCCTGACTCCTGCCTCTCACTCCCTTACATCAAAGGCATCAAACACTGAGCCTGCATCCAGCTCTGCCACAACCTCCCTTTGTGACCAGAGCGTCCCACCTATCAATAACAACATCATCTCTACTATGAACAATAAAATGCTAATGACTATGACAGTTCCTAGGTGTGAGTGTTGAGGGAAATGACCAGAAAGAAGGGACCTAAGATTATGCTCTGAGATAAGAACGGAAGTGCCTGAGACCTGTATGAGCAGCAGAGGTAGGAAAGATGACAATCTCAGCAGTGCTCCAGAGAAGACAACAAGGAGGGCAGCAAGCAGGGGCAGCCTCCACGAACACCACCCCACAGGGCCCAGAACCCCACATGCCACTGTGTCCACCCATCTGCACAGATGTTCCTTGGACAAAAGTTTCTCCTTTCCTTCCTGAAAGGAACTGATTGATGCAAAAATGAAGGACTCAGCTGCAAACCAAAGTTGAGCCTTCTAAAGTATTCCTAGAAGGGGTCCACTATGAGCCAGGAAAGAGGAACTCTCTCCCTGGTGAAAGCGCTATGAAGGTGCTCCCACCAGTAGCTCCCTTAGGGTGGAAGCACTGAGCATCGATTAAAGGTTTGAATGGTTTTAGACTGAGTAGCAGTGGAACCCATCTCCACCACATTGTCCTACAGAGTCTTGGCATCTTTATCTGAAAATGGGGATATGCAGGGTTATTATGATCAGTAAAATTACATAGGTCATGAAACTGTGCCTAGAAGACAGGAAGCGCTCAATACATGGTAGGTACGATTAGTATTATTTCCTTGTCCAGTGCATATTTTAGTAACTAAGAAGGACATTTAAGAACCTGAAAGATCTCTTCTCACTTTGCTTGTCTTGGCTTCCCTTCTTTGTCTCAAACGGTGAGGACTGGAATGTAAGTGATGTGGCTGCAGACCAGGACCTGCACAAATAGGAAAGACCTGGTACGTGGGTGAGGACGCAATCAGGTGGGTGTAACTGCAGGAGTTATATCATTTCCTCACTGGCATTTGGGGGCAATAATACTGGATGTGGGGAGACCAAACAAGAGGACTATGTAACGCTCAAAACAGTACCCAGTCTCTTCCTGTGCTCAGTTAGTGTTAGCTGTCTTTCATGATGGCTTTGAGAATGACAGTGACGGTGATGAGGATGGTGATGGTACCTGTGTGTGTGCCTGGACAGGGAGTCTGCTTGTCTTTGGTGCATTTCAAAGTACCCTCAACTTTTTAACTCATTAAAGTAATGCTTAACGGAGTGAGGGTTCGGTTACCTGCAGGGTGGCCATGGTAGCTGGGCCAGGATCTATTCATGTGAGAATCTCAAGATCCTCTTGGGAGAAATAAGGTTGGTAATGGTCACCAAAACTCACATGCCCAAGCATTTGCGTAATATAATCATGGCAACACTTTAAACTCCTAAGTATGGACAGAGCACCTTCATGGTCTGCTTTATGTCTTCTAATGTATCCGCCTGGTGTCGAGAAAAAAAAAATTCACGCTCCCACTTCTTATCTGGGCACAGGGAGATCTTGTTTCCCCTCTCTGTGATCTGGCTGTGGCCCATCTCTTCAGCCTCAGCCCTCTTCCTCCCACTACCCGCCCTTGGCTCCAGCTAAACATTTGCCATCCCAAGCTCTCCTATTAGCAGTTACTGCTGTTGCTACTTGTTTTCTCAGCTATCAAACTTCTGATGATCCTTAACATTTAGTTAAAGCATCAGCTCTTCCAGAAAGTCTTCCTTTTTTTAAAAAAATTAAATCATAGCTGTGTACATTAGGGCAATCATGGGGTACAATGTGCTGGTCTCATATACAGTCTGAAATATTTTCATCAAACTGGTTAGCATAGCCTTCACGACATTTTCTTAGTAGGAAGTCTTCCTTAATCCATTGACCTCACTCAAGTGTCCCCTCCCCACACACAGTTTCCTGTGGTCCCTCACGGCAGGACCTGTCATCCTCTTCTGTACCTGTTGCCTGGTCTGTCTCCCCATGAGTACAAAAACTGTCAGATTCATCTCTGTATTGCAATTTTTCCTCACAATACTTGGTACATTATAGATGCTCACCAAGTGCTTAAGTGATTAATTAATGAGAAATTAACTTGATGAGGAATTAGCTCCCAGGGAGGTGGGGAATAAGAGACGAGAATCAAGATGCACACATGCCCAAGGTTGTCTGATGCTTGTTTCCTTTCATTCCTGGGAGGAGAGAAAGGGAAGTAAACAACCAGGTGCGCTACAAGGATTTTAACAGAGCACAAACACAAGCCAGTCCGGCTCTGTGGACCCAAGAAAGCAAGTTGAGAAGGAGTGTAGGGTTTTTTTTTTGAAGTGTTTTTGAACAGAAGTGAATGTCTTTATACATTCATTAGAGGGGGAAAATAGGGCAGAAGAAGAAAATCTCCATTCAGCAACCTCTTTTAGAGAGGACTGAGGTCAGAGGATCTGGGCTGAGGGTGAACTCTAAGGTTTCTTCACTCGTAACAGTAAGTAGACCCTGGTGAACTTCCTTCCCAGGGAAATGCAGACAAGTAGGAGCTGCTGGCAGTGGAAAGCCCTTGAACCAGGGAAATTGCCTCAGATGCAGAATGGCATTCTTGCCCCTCTTTACTAGTTTCCTGTATATAAATCGCCGACATCTGTAAGTTATTGAAGAGAGCACCAGTGTCAATAAATCAATCTACATCCTATATACAAACCAAAAGGGGGCTGGGCAGCCACACAGGCTCAGACAAGAGTCGAAATAAGCAACACCGCATTCCCTTGAGTTAAGGTTTATCCGACAAACACTTACGTGGTGTTCCCTATGTGCCCAGCTCTGCACTGCAAGCTGTGTATACTTTATTTCATGGAATCTGCACAATAGTCTATGAGGCTGCATTATTACCATCCCCATTTCACTAATGAGGAAACCGAAACACAAACGGTTAAGGAACTTGCCCAGATTTACCCAGTGAGGAAGCAGTGGGGTGATACAAGCGATGCTGCCCTCCACCACTGCTTTGTGCTGAGGAGGCGAAGAATGTGTGGGCGCCGGCTGCTGATCTGTCCCTGCCATCACCAGGCCACTGGCCTGCAGGATGCAGAGCTAGAAAGGATGTACGAAGTAGGCAGAATACATCCCGTGCCTCCTTGCAGGCTTTCTGAGCACAGCCTTCCTCCTCTGCCTCATCCTGGGATCTTGGAGCTGATCGTCGACCAGGCTCCGGCTGTGCACACCTGCAGCTCACCCTCCATCCTCCTGAAAGCCCACTCTGGCTAGTGTTTGTCCTGGGTTTGCAGGTGCTGTGCTGGTGTTCTCGGCAATACCTTTAACCCCGTCACCACGAAGCCAGTGATGGACGCAGCATCTACCTATTGTGCGGATTAAATGCAAGGTCTTGTGCAGAGGGCTTATAACAGAGGGCATCACTCAGAAAATATTAGCTTGGCAATATTTGACAATTCTCCCCTTGTCCCACAGCTGGCAATTGGTAAAGGGGGTGTAGCAACTTTGATCTGTCTCCAAACACCAAGGCTCTTGCTTTTCAAGGTACCAACCAGCTCATGTGATAAACCAGCTTGACAGCATGCTCTGTAGTGACTCCCCCATCATTCATGTTCTTTCCGGTTCTATTCACTTTAGTTTTAAAAAAAAAAAAAAAAGAAAAAAGTATGTAATATCTGCTCTCTCTCTTTCTGTGTACACATTTTTTTTCATCCATAATTCATGCCAAGGCGTAAAACCACACTCTGTGGGCATCGCAGGCTGTGACAACCCGAGGGACAGAGCCCGGGTGGCCTGACAGTCAGGGTTCCCAACAGCTGTGTTCCTTCATTCTCTGCCCTGACTCTAATTTCCTAAAAGACAGAGAAAGAAAAGGGTAATATTTTTTTGTTTTTGTGTTACACTTAGTGTGATCGTGGTAAAGGAAGGCAGGAACAGGGTGGGCTGGCCCGGCACTCCGAAGTCCACGCTCTGTGCATGAGCCAGCAGGCAGGATTGTTCCTTTGTGCATGGCCCCAGCTCACATTTCGGACCTACTGATTAAGCACTCAGCAGAAATAGCTGCGTAAGTGCGGGGATGGGAGCAGAATTTTAAGGAGCCATTAAAAATAAGCAGTGCTCATGACATCATTGTCTGCTGCGCAGTGAAGCCAGGAACTGCAGTGACCCCACAGCTAACTGCGAGTTAGGTCACAAGGACAATGGGGGCAAATGAGGCCATAGCACACAGTGCACCAGCTTGGCGACGAGGGCCCCAGCCTTCCCTGGAGTCCCCAACACTGCCCTATATCTTGCTTACCTTTGTGTTTAATGGAATTTTCTTGGTTTCACCATTGGTCTTACTTTGCTAAATTCCAAAGTCTTCTCAGGAAACAAAGTCAACAGTTAGTCTGTCTGCATCGGACCTGAGGGCTGGGAAGGACTTCTGCACAAGAGCCACTCAAGTCCATTGGATGAGACTCGCCACTCCTCCCTAGCTGGTGCTCCACATGGCTGAGCCCTCCTCCCATCTCATGGGCAAGGCGGTCACCTGGATGGCTGAGTCTAAGGCTTCCTGGGCCGTCCTCCATAGAGAATGTGTGAACCTGATCCCTGCAGCCACGCTTCGCATCCCGTCCATTTATAAGGTCTCTGCTGCCTATCACAGCCTACGTTCCTCTCTCATTTTCAGAATCAGTCACTTCAGACTTTCAATAATTTTCTTATTATTTCCCTCTCCTCCTCTGTTACACCTTAGATGAGGTCATGTCAGTCTCTGACCCTCATCTTCAAACTACACCCCTTCCTGGGCAGTCCCACCATCTGAAAACTTAAAGATAACTCAGGAACACAAACTATGCTTTCCTCTTACTTAAAACCCTTCAGTGGGGGCCTGCAGAATAAACACCATGGTCCTTAGGGGAGCCTGGGAAACCCTCCCAGGGGGGACATCCTTTTTCTCTCCAGCCTCATGTCCAGCCCCACCGACCTGCACATGTGACACGCCCATGTGTTCCCCCATGCACCACATTCTCTTGTCCTCCAAGCCTCTGCTCAGGCTGCCCAGCTGTTCAAATCAGAGCCCTGGGCCACTGCCCTCTCTTATCACTCAGTGACTCAGCAACCCTGTGGGCTTGATGCCATGTCCCCTTCCCTCTTCTCCCTGCCTTCCTGCAGGTTTATAACAGCCCCCCGCAGCCTCCCCTGGTCCCTAATCTCAGCCTGACCACCCCCACCAACCCATTCTCTCTACCCTTTTCTCACTTTTCTTTCTAAAATACTTTGTTCTTTCCTCAGAGTCCTTTCTCTTTGTCCAGCCCACTTTGTGCAAGGGCTTGGCACAGCATGTCCAGTCTCCTCCCCTTCATTTCTCAGCAGAAGTCCCTGCTGGTCAATGTGCGCCCACATTTCTGCACATCTTATTTCTACTGGTACAACCACCTTCTCTGCTGGCAAAAGTCATTTCACCCTGAACAATTAAGCTAAAGCTCCTCTAGAATCTGCCTACAAACTCAAGCCCAGGCACAATTGTTACTGTCACGCACTTACCCACTTACCGTGTACGAAGTGAAGGTCTCCTTGCATATCTGTGTCTCTGTTTACATCTGAACTCCTGAGGGTGGAGCCTATTTTCCATTCACAAGCACTGGTGCTGAGTTTTATTGAATGAACAACTCAAATAGAGGACTGATCCAGCTCTGTTCATCTCCTCACCTCAACTAGATGTAAGGTCCCTGATTTCATATGGTCATATCTCATCACTTCATTGTCTAAGGGGCTGTCTTTGAAGACACAGAAAAATTCCAGTGCATGCCTCCTTCCCACAGCTTTGACAATTTATGATAAATGAATTTCTTAGATTTATGAAGAGCATCAAGGGCTTGAAAAGGTAAAACAAATCAGAAAATAGAGAACCATACTTGAGGGACTAAGAGAAGGAGACCTCCATCCTTCCCATAGTGTGGAGAGTGGCTGTGTGCTTGACCCGCGATCTGTCTGGGGTCCTCCCCAGTGTGGGGGCTAAAGAAGAGGAAGAAGGATCTTGAAGCCTTCTTACTAGCTCCCAGAGCCCTTTTACAGGTTGCCAGTCATGGGCTGAGGCTGCAAGCTGCCTGCAGTTCGTAGGTTAGAATTATAATGTGTGCTGTATTGTCCAATTTGCTGAGCCTCCACTTTGCAAAGCCACCAACAGTTTCCTAAATTTAAACTGCCCAGAAATGTCCATTTCAAGATTAAGGAAATGCCCATTCAGGCAGGACTCAGACTCTGCCATTATCATAGTATCCTCAATGACTGATTAGGCTGCTGCTTGCCTTCAACAAAGTGGTGTTCACTTGTAAATGACCTCATCCAAGTAAATGACTGCTTTGAATCCAAGACAAACACACAGGTATGTCACAGGGCCACTGTGAAAGAAACCAGTCTGCTAAGTTCCTGGGAAAGAGTCCTGGTCCCTGTCTTTCAGGGAAAACCATTTCTAAGGACACAGAGGTGAGAGCCCATGTTCTGAGCCCATTGCCAAGGACACAGCACGTCGGTGTGAGAGACAGGAGCCAAGATGCTACCAGCCTGCCTTCTGTGCATCCAGGTGGACTGTGCCTGGGTACATGAGCTCCCCTCTCCCAGCAAGTTCAACTCAGATGCACGCAAGCCCAAGGGCAGGGATAGGCTCAGGAGACCACATTCCCAGGTTGTGCACAGTTCTGAACTTCCAGATTGTTCTCACAATTGGCAACAGTGGAGGGGAATCCAGGCAGCAGACAACTCTCAGAGATGTAGTGGCAGCCAGGCTGGTACAATCAGGAATGGGGTAGCAGGGAGGGAATGGAAGGAGCAGAGTGCACCCCCAACCTAGGAAACAATGGCCCTTTGGTGAGGAGGGGGCATAGGCCACTGTTTCTCACTGCAGTGTTCTGAAGAGCATTGTGTCTGACTAAAAGCTCTCAGTTCTGCTGAGCATCGAATGGATGTGGACAAAATTGGAAATAGGGGGGTCCTTCTCTAGCACCTCCTGCTTGGCTCTACATAAACAGAGCAGGAAGAGGCCAAAGTCCACCTGGAATGAGGGGCAAGAGGGGCACAATATAGAGGCACAGACGCCTTTGGAAAAGCCTTAGCAGCAGGTGGTCAATGCCTCTCTACACATGCCTCTAGAACCTTGAACCATGGACCTTGGAGACCTTTCCAGAACCTAATACCTCTTGTATCTACTGTTTAGTTTGAAGTTGTGGTATTGTTGTAATGTAAATAACCCCCTTCCAAATCCACATCAAAGTCTGCTTTACATTCAAAGATCGCTAATCAAAGAAGACAATATTTCCCATCTGGGATCACATGGGGCAAGAGAGAGGCAGCTGGTACCTTGGGACAGTGTGATGTTCCATAGAAGGAGCTCATTCTGCAGAGGTGAGTATTTAGAGAACTTGACCTCCAGGAAAGGAGAGAAGTGTTGAGGCCGACACTGTGCTTCCATAGGGCATGCAGGGGTTGCTGGAGGGATGCTGTCCAACTAGAGTATGGTGACAGAAGGTGAGAAGTTAGGCAAGAGTCCAGACAAAGTGGGACATGTGTGGGGCTCTGGGGGTCCAAAGCTCAGGAACAGAGAAGGACAGCAAGGATGGGCAGCGATTAGCATTGTGTTTGTGAGTCACTTGCCTAAGATAAATTAAATTGCAAGAGAAAGAATTTGATTGAAAATTGGAGATTTCGACCTCTCAAGGGTGGAGCAAGATGGCGGCCGAGTAACAGCTTCCTTGCAGCTGGGCACAGTGAGACTGGGGAGAGGACTTCAGGCATCTCTGGCAGAAGGAATCTGCCCAGAAACTTCCCTTTGGGGACACAGGGAGACAGCATGAGGTTTCTGGACACCCCAAGGAAGGCAAAAGCAGCGGAGACTGGGTAAGTGGTTGCGTCTGTTCATTCGGTCTAATACTGTCGGTGGCTATGGGTGGGGCAACAGTGGGACTGCAGGCTGGAAAGGCCTTGCCTGTGAACTGTTTGGGTTTCTTTTGGACTTGGCACTTGGTTGAACTGCCTTGGGAGAACTTGGGCAGGAGCGCGGGGGGTTTTGAGTGTTGTCTGGGGCCCCAGACTGGGCCACCGAGCCAGACGGAGCTGCCAGTGTTTGGTGGTGGGCTGTGTGGAGCCATTGTGGGAGAACTGCCCTGGCAAGCTCCACCCTCAGGGTCTTAGAACAGGCATCGGGCAGGAGCGAGTAATCTAGTGACTGAGCAGCCTAAAGGCGGGGACTGAGACACCTCACAGCCTTAGCCCTCAGGGGCATTTGGTGAGACCGGTTTTGGCATACTGGGTAAGTGGATAGCCACTTAAAGAGTGATCCCAGCCACAGTGCTTTCCTGGGAAAGCTTCTGCTTAGCCCAA
>CAUYON010068048.1:0-13035 GCA_963573935.1 Arctocebus calabarensis | reverse complement strand
TAGTCCAATTACAGCACAAGAATATGGGGAAAGGAGTAAGGGAGGGGGTAGGATGGGTGGAAGGAGAGTAATTGGTGGGTCCACACCTACAGTGCATCTTAGAAGGGTACAGGTGAAACTTACTAAATGCAGAATATAAATATCTTAATACAATAACTAAGAAAATGCCATGAGGGCTATGTTAACCAATTTGATGAAAATATTTCAAGTTGTATATAAAACCAGCGTATTGTACTCCATGATTGCATTTATGTACACAGCCATGATTTAATAAAAAAAAAGGGGGGGGAGCTATCCTCACTTTCTAACCTATAGGGGAGTGTGTCACAAGGATGTGTTGTCTAAACAATGCCATACCAGTACTGCAAAGATTTTCCAACGAAGGGCCATCAGGTACTTGAAAGAGCTATTATTTTTTATACCTGCTTTGATCACCTTGGGAGCTGAGGTTGGTCCTTCTAAACCAAAGAACAACTTTCAGGCTCAAGGGAAATAGGGCAAACAAAACCATAAATCCTATTGACTAATAGTCAAGAAAGAAATACGCTTGAATCAGATAGAATGTTTCTGCCCAGTTGCAAGAAAGCCACCTTAGATATCCTCATATACCTCTTAAAAATAAGCATCCACCAGCACCACTTAATATATTCAAGGCGATTTATTTTCATTAATGATGTCTAAATTTTACTTCACAAATGCAAGGTTCGCTTTATTATACAATTCTTAGAGACTAGGAAACAGAATTGGGAGATGTTGGGTAGGCCCAACACAAGGTCAAACAACTTCTGGGTGGCAGTGCTGGGACTCTAATCTGGGGATGCTTGTATCGAAGGCAGTGAGGTCTTCTCTCTTTCAGCTGGACCGTGCTCCCCCTCTTGTGTGGGAGAGTGAAACTTCTGCATTTTATTCAACAGAGTCACTGAGGGCTTACCACATGCATGGAACTGAACTACAGGAATAAGCAGAGTGCAGAGCAGAGCAGCTTTGCAAATGTGAATATTCACAGTAACTATAAAATCCTTTGTCCTGAAGGGAAATAGGCTAGTCTGTAAATAAGGACTGTCTGCTATCAGAGGCATTTATAGGACACTAACGATTAGGTAGAGGTGGAAAACAGCACAGCCTAATTGACCACAAGGCAAGAGCCCAGGACAGAGAGGAGATGGTGGCAGGGGAGGAAGAGCAAGCATCATTGTTCCTCCTGCAAGGAGAATAAGCTGTATCTAGTTTCAAGAAGGAGAACTCTGGCCAGCACATCTGGGCTCAATCTCAGCTTGGACTATAGGATTTGGCAGCTTTAGGTTTCAGGAGATCTTTGGAGACAGCTTTATATGGTCTACCAGGGGTGTCTAACCTGTAGCCCTCAGGCAGCGTGCTGATTCTGTGAGGGCTTATCTGTGGTGGCAGATACCACAAAAAGAATGAATGGACCATTGTTCATTTTTATGTCAATTGGCTTTCCTCAGTGTTTGTGCATTTAATGTATGGGTCAAGACAACTCTTCTTCTTCCAATATACAGCAGAGAAGAAAAATGCTGGCTGCCCCTGAAAGTCTGATTCTACCATTCTCTCATTCAAAAGTGAAAGGGATAAGTCAACTCATTGTCTGCTTATGAAGATAACCCATGGAAACATGGAGTGTCAGACACATAGAGGTTTTCATTCTTTCTGTTAGGGACCCCATCTCTGCTTAAATTAGTGATCTGGGAAGCTGCTTTCTGTCTTGGATTTTATACACATCTTTTTTTCTGCTGGCTCATTACCAATTCTGTTTGTGACTACACAGGGTTGAGTGCCCGAACTTTTGTCTTTGATAGTCCAGTGATTTTTACTGTGCTGAATCTGCGGCATTGGTGACATCCTGAGAACCACAGTACAGAATTGAAGAATCATAACCATAGTGTGAACACGGTGTGAACACAACGTGAACATGGTGTGAACAAGGTGTGAACATAGTGTGAATAGGGCATGAAAATAGTGTGAAGACAGAGTGAACATAGTGTGAACACAGTGTGAACATAGTGTGAACACAGAGTGAATGCAGCACCAGCTGAGTTATCAGGAGAGGGAGAAACACTATTTGACAAGAAGCATCATGTGAGTATCAAAGAAATCAAAATATAAATAAACTTATATGGTTATACATCAGAATTTGATGAAGTATAAGGTAGACATAAATATATGGAATTATACCCAGAAGCTATAAAACAGAAAATAATCTGTAATTAATTGCTGAGAGCTTTAAAATAAGCATAGTTGATAACTCCTCCTCAAATTTCTTGCTAACATACACAAACATGAAGTTGGGCATGACCCTGCCCTTGGGGATGTATCCCATCTAAAATGCAATAGCAGCTGCAAAAGGGTTACTTCCAACTTTGCCTTGAAAAGTAGACACAGGTACTGGTGCCCTGAGCATGTAATATTTATAATAGTCATACAAGTTTAATATTTTTCTTCACTGTGGAAAGAAATAATACTCTTTTTTTTTTAGACTTTTTTGGTAAAGCTCAGCACTGCAGGGGGAAGAAATAAAAAACCTCTTCGGTTTGGAAATCTCCACTCCCCCCTTCCGTCTGGTCAGGACAGCATGGCAGAAGAGGCAGAGCCAGGAGGGAAAATGCAGGTATGACGATTCACCTTGGTGAGCTTCAGAAATGCTTCACAGCCCACGAGGTTCATTTGACCTGTGCTGTGTTGATGATTACGCCTCATTCACCTGTGTGTTTCTCAGAAACACATAGTGGACAGTGTATCTGCACATGTGTACTGTGTACACACATACCATACAGAACACATATGTACTTGTGTAGACATGAAAAGTATGAACCTGATGCCTGCCACTGGAACACAAGGCGATCTGCTCTTCTGCTGTGAGCGTTTGCATGAGCCCCTCCCTTCCTCTGGGTAGATCACAATGAAAGCATTTCTTCCCCATGTATCATTCCTCGCCCCAAGCCCTAGTTAGTTTTTTGACTGAGAATTAGGTAATGATCTGGCCCAGGCCCCCTGCAATTTCCATAAAAAGCAAGCAAATAAGGTTTGAGGAGGGCGGCTTGGCAGTGAGGCCACCAGCTTCTGAGATGGGCAGGGAGTGAGTCTCAAAGAAAACGAGTAAAATATGAATCAAAGGCCTTTCTATTTATGAATCATGGCTTTATTGGAGCCTCAAGAATTTTGGTACCTAAAATCATTACAGAGAAAAGCCAGGGAACTGTTGCAGGCTCAATCTTCTGGCAGGGTTAAGCCTACCTGTTGTCCAGAGCAATAATTCGTATGTTCTTTGTGTCCTGCATCTGGTTAGGGCTCTGACAAAAACCTGTAGGTACTATATCCAGAACAATGCACAAACATATTACAAAGGTGCACACATCTGGGGCACGGATCCTGAAGTTCTGTGGATCTCATTACAATTCTGGGCTGGAGGGATCTCTGGAATAATCATGCTCATTACTGGCCACAACTGGAAAAAACATCAATCAATCAAGAGAAATCTTGCAAAGGAGAAGACAGATGAGAAGGACAAGTAAGGACGAGCTGTCCTTGTGTCCCAGAGTGGTGACGAGAAGCCACGAACTTCCTGTGATGATAGAATATCAGAGCTATCATCACACACTCTAGTTAGAATTCTATAAATGCCAGTTGTAAACTAGACATTGGGCTTACACGTCCTCGCTGTACCAGCACTTTCAACCCACACAGCAGCTCTGGAAGGCAGGGCCTGCTCCCCACATGCCAATAGCCAATGAGTGCCCTGGGGCACAGTGAGTCTGGGCCATGCAATTGGAGGTCCTCTGCGATGAGTGACAATACACCAGTCCTCATGTACTGGTTTGTCTTCACATCAGAGACCACAGCACCCGTCCCAGCACAAGTTGCAGACCAAATGTGCCCTGCTAGGGAGACTGCCTTGCAGGATGGGGTACACGAGCCAATTTGGTGAACCTTCCCCAGATGTGGACAGCCCCGACGCCTGCCCGGCTCAGTCTGTTGTGCTTTCTCCACCGAAACACTTTTCACTGAAATAAACATGAGCTGCAACGATACTTCCATTGCATTCTATCGCGCGCAGCCACTATTCCCCGAGCCGTATGTTCTGGTACCAGCTGTGATCGGTCAGTGTTCTTAAAACAGAGGAGAAAGAAGCGTGGCGAGAAGGGGTGGAGGGTGCAGAGAAAGCCCCTTTTCTGAATTTCTTCTCACCATCCAAGGAAAGTGTGAATGTGTCAGTAAATATAGCAATGTGTTTGTACAAGGCTGTTTTCACAAGCCGCTCTCAGGGTCAGGAGTCCATTAAAATCCTTCCAGTAAGTTATCCCAAACATGCCGAATAAATCCCGACTGGAGAAGCTTCCTCCCAGTGTGGGCATCAGCAAAACTCTGCAGCTTTGAAGGAGAATAAAGTAAAACTGAGTGCAAATGATGCTGGCAGCCCCAGAGCGGTCCCCTGGGCCCAGGCTGTCGGCTTCTGCCATGACCTCGGGGTGTGATACGGTCATCCAAGAGGGACCGGCAGAGACTGTCAGACAACGAGTAGACACACCACCAAAGGTGCTAGGAGACCTAGCAAGAAAAGACTTAGCATAGCCCTTTAAAGAACCTGGCACACCTTCTAAAACGTTGTAAAAATAAATTATGTGAAAATATCCTGGTGCATCAAAATATATCCAAACGTTGTTAGCACAAGCACCATCTAATCAGAATAGCTTGATCCAGAGATCATCAAAGGATGGAATAGCAAATATTTTAGACTTTTGGGGCAGTAATATCTCTGTGAAGACTACTCCCATCTGCCTTTGCAGAGAAGACGCCTCCAGGGTGACAGGACACAGGAATGGGCGGGTGAGGCTGTTTCCACGAAACTTTAATCCATGGATGCTGATATTGGAACAGCATGTGATTTTCATACATCATGAAATAGTGAAAAAGATGATTCTGCTGTCAGCCAGGTTCAGAGCTCAATACCCAGGAAGGGGATGGCATGTAGAAACAGTAACTTGGAGTCTTCACAGGCATCACAGTAGCCAAGCATAAAACACGCTTCCAGGAAGGTCAGTACTATATTTCTGTCTTTGGTAATTCAATATTACAAGTTCTTCAAAAATCCCGTCTTTGCTAAATCCTCCACACCAAGTGTCTTCCCTAGGAGTAAAACTATATTCTCTTCACATAGATTTTTTTGTTCAGAGTTTCCTCCTGAATATATCGCTTCCTATTCACCCACCCTTGCAACATTTGTTAAAAATAAACCACATGCACACCCCGCCTTTGAGGTTTCTCCTGTGACTTCAGCTGCTACCCTGCACAGCCACGTTCTCAGGCTGCCCAGCAAGCTCCTAATTTCTTTGCAGGGATGTTTCACTTCTCCCAGCTGGACGCATGCGGCTTCCTCTGTCTGCACTGACTCGCTCTTCTCCACCTGCAAGGAACCAACCACTCTGTATTCTTCCAAAGCTGCTGACTGTCCATCCTTGGGGAAGCTCTCCCCAGCTTCCAAGCCTCTCTCACAGTTATCCCTGCTGTACCCCAGGCTGCTGTCTCTGCCACCTCCTTCCTGCCCTACTCAAGGAAGCCTGCAGAAGGCACCAGCGGGGACTTTGGCAACATACAAAGCAGATCAAGTCACTCCCTTCCTTAAAACCCTCCTGAGCCTCCCCCTGAACTCTGCCACCTGTCTGCTGCCTACGGGTCGCCTTTGTCTCTGCCCCTCCGCTCCCCAGTCCCTAGTTCTCCAACCCACCCCCTGTGTTCCTGTCTTCCCGGGGACTCTGCCTGAGCCCACTTTTCCGTGGCCCTGATGGGAGTGGCAATCCCATCACAGATCCTCTGTGTCGCCCTGACCGCATGCTGGGGATAGAGTGGTGGACAAGATGACATCCCTGCTCTGATCAAGTCGACACTCCAGCAGACAAAGACTGACAGAAAACAAGAAACACAAACATAAGTAAAGATTGACTTAGGAAGTGGTGAGAGTTAAAGTGAATTCGAACAAGACGATGTGAGAGAAATTTGCTCACCACTGCAGCACCAGGACCTATAAAAGTGCTTGGAACGTGGTAGGCATTGAATTCATTTTCTTTACGAAAAATGAATTTTGTGTATGTGCCTTTTCTTTCTATTTAAACAAAGTGGATCCCAATTTATGCCCTGTTCTACCTTCTACCTTTTCCAGTTAGTAATACACACAGACCTACCCCTTGCTATTTTTATCCAGCTGCGTCACACATATAATTTATATTTATTTGCCCCTTTTCCTGTTGCCAAATCATTTCCTAGTTTTGTTTTGTTTTTAAGTACGAGCACTTCACTGAACATTCTCGAGCACATATTTTGCTGCACAGGGCATGGTGTGCATTAGTGAGGAAATTTCCCAAGTAGGATTATCGGGTCAAAAACATATCGGCAATATAATTTTGAAAGATATTGCCAAAGTAGCCTCAGAAATGATGTCACCATTTGCACAACGAGCAGTGGTGGGTGATATTACCCCTCCCACACACCTCCCAGGGCTCTGTTACTAGCAAACTTTTAATTCATCAGTTTGATAGGTTTCTCCTCATTGTATTTTGATTTGAATTTTTTTAATTATGAATGAGGTTGAACATCTTTTCATATGTTTATTGGTCATTTGCATTCCTTTCTGAACTGTTTTTTCATATCCTTTGCCCTTTCTTCTATGAGGTTGTTCTTTTGTTTTGTTTTTTCTTATTTCTTTCTGTGAGCTCTTTGTAAATTAAGGAAATTTGTTTTATGATTCATATTACAAACCTTTCTCCCTGGTTTGTCATTTTTCTTTTCATTGATTTACTTTATATTTATTTATGAGGGTACTTTTTTTTGCCAAACAGGTAAGGTTGTAATTTATATAAGTGCAAACTTATTATTTTCCTTTATGATTTCTAGGCCATGGCTTATTTTTTTTTTTGTATAATAAGTGTCTTAATGATCTTATCATGAACAAAGTTATATAGAGAACAGAATTCCTAATGTCGTGACAATGCAAGGGCTCCCAATGAAAACGAAAGAAAACTTTCTAATCGATGACCAAATACCTGCCATGCTAATTCTGATGATAGATTAGCCAGCTTTTCTCCTTCAGCCTCCAGGAATTGTTATTTTGAGAGGCAGTTCTTTATACAGTTAAATAGCTTTTGATTTATTTGTTCAAAAAAGAGGTAGAGGAACTGTGGTCCAGGTGGACGAATGGAACAAACAGAAGTTGAGAGCAGGAGATGACAGCATTGCAAGGGGACTGCACACTTTACACCTGACATTGAGAGGTAAGTCCGCCTGATACCAAGCCCCAAACTGTCTCCTTGTGTTTTCTCATGATGTTGTGATAAAGGACACATTTGAAATAAAAGATTCTCCCACTCTTTTTGACCCATGTTGCAAAAAAAATCAAACCGACACTACGCGATAAGGATCATCACAAACTAATTGGGTAGTAAATCCTGGTAGAGATTTCATTCCCTGACGACACTATCAAGTAATAAGTATTTCTTTCCAGTTCATGGGAAGAGGATGCACTTCTGTGAGTTTGCTTATAAAACAAATTCTGTATATCAACACCATTTTCCACTGACTTTTATTATGTAATTAGGTATATGATGGCCTTATATCAACATCCATTATGCAAATAGAGACACGTTACCATGGAGAATATTTGCCGTGGAGAGGTCTGTTAGTACCTAGAGACAGAGAGAAATGGCACAAAGCATTGTGAGAGAAATAAGGCTATAACTCCAACTTTCAAAAATAAAAACTATAGAGAGTAGAAACAAAGAAGAAAAGGCCAAAGATAGATTTATAGCTGAAAATCATCATTTATAGCTCAAAGAGAAACTTCAGACTTTCATTGCTCACTTTTTTCCTCTCTGGAAGGGAAGCAAGAGAAGTGTCTGAGAGAGGTGAGAAATTCCCATGATGCACTCTGTTCCCAATATGGCTGACGCCATACACACCTGGCACATATGGATGGTAAGGTTGGCAGATTTAGCAAATAAAAGCACAAAAAACCCAGTAAAATTTGAATTTCACATAAACAATGAACACAGATTGTGTATCCTTTATCCAAATGCTTGGGACCAGAAGTGTTCATGACATGTATATATATTTGAATTTTGGAATATTTTCATGTATTTACAGTTCAGCACCCCTAACCCAAAAATCTCAAATCTGAAATCCTCCAACGAGCATTTCATTAGAGGATCATATTGGCACTCAAAAAGTTTGAATTTGGGACCATTTCAGATTTCGAATTTTCAGGTTATGGATACTCAGCCTATAATAATTATTAGTGTAAATATTTCTCTAATATTGTCTAGATACCCTATATTTTATTTGGCAACCCTGATAAATTGTCAACTTCTCATTTTCCATTTGAAAATTCCAAATTCAATGCAGCTGAGTCTTAAGGCAACTTAAGTCTTCATACAACTTCTTAAATATTATGTGTTGAATACAATTGGTTGCCATGTAGGAATATATTTTTTCTATGAGAAGTTTCCAAACATTTAGAAAAAGAAAAGCCAACCTCCTATTTCACTTGTATGTAAACACATTTCTGACCTGATGAGAAACAATTACTACTTACTTTCCCATTGGAAACTTTCAGTAGGTTGTTTTAAAAAAATGTCACATTCATTCTATTTTACCTAGCATTTCATATCCAGTCCCATTGTACCTGCAAAGATGGGCTTAAATCAGAGCAAGACACTGGACAGAAACTAGAGCCCGTGGTGATAAGGCCTTGGGGTCCCCTGCCCAGTGTTCCCTGATAAATATACAAAGCAGGAAGACCCAAGGTAAGAAGGAAATCCCATTGGATTGTGAGCGACAGTGATCACTGCTGACACCACCAAGGCCAGTTTGAACGCAAGAACAATGTAGGTAATGACTTCATAAAAGAAGTTAAAGCTCCCGAATGAATAGATGAAAATAACTATTCTCATCAGCTAAGGCAAGTAAAAGTTACAAATGAGCAAGCCACTTGGAGCCCATATTGAACAATACTAATACAAATAGCTCTCATTTCACATTGAGTATGGTTTGCATATATTAACCCATTTGTTACTCAAAGCAGTCCTGTGAGGGGAACTTTAATTATCTCCATTTTATTGCTGAGGTGCCCAAGGCACAGAAGCGTTAAGTAATGACCCCCTGGGTTACACTGCCAGGAAGTGGCTGAGATGGGATTCAAACAAAGGCAGGGGTGGGGATGCTTCTTTTCTAAAAGGACACTTGCCTCTCAGATTATCTGGCAAGCAAAGGGCAAAATATATTGCTTTCAATAGTCTATTGATTCTACCAGAATCCTTAGCGGGCAGCCTCAGCTTTGATAAGAAGGACCTAAATGCTCATTAGACATCCTTGGAATTGATGATGTGTTATCTGTGGAAAGCCTTGAAACTCATTTTGCTCCCAGAAGTGAAGGAAGGGGGATTGCAAAACCATCAAGTGGACAGACTGTCCAAGTCCTGCCTGGCAGCCACGTGACTGGGTAAGTCCTGGGCCCCAAGGTGGTAGTGGATTCCTTATCTGACAGGCACTGGAGAGATAAAATGACACCAGCAGCTCTGCTAGAGGGAGCTTTTACTCCATGTCAGGCACTCAGTAGACACGGAGCCGAGAATACTGAGATCACAACCCCTGCTGCTGCCCCCAGTTTGTAGATGAGGATACTGAAATGAGGAGGGGAGTCCTTCTCCATTTAGTCCCTTCTAATAAGAAGCAAAGCAGGGGCTTGGGTCATGCCTGGAGGCACCTGCAACTCTCTGCACACTCATGGTATCCTAGCTGTCTGCCATCTAGTTCTCTTCTGAGACTTTGTTGCTGTGACACTATTCAATTCTTTCAATTTTCTCTTCCTGTTCTCCCCTTCTATAAGTTGGGGGTATAATAATATCAGAGTTCATAGTACAATTTAAGAAGGGAATTTATATAAAACAATGAGAACTGTGCCTGGCACAGCCATGTAAGCTGGCCCTCCCTGTTACTGCAGCCATCGTTACCGCTGCTGGAAGCTCCACTGCTGTTTCTACTGCTGCCACCATCAATGTCCCTCCTGTTTCAGCCTGCTGTCCTTGCCTTATAAAAGGAAAAATTTATAATTCAAAAGGCCTATAATTCTTGAAATTCTAGAAATCTGGAGATGGAGGAGGAGGGGAGAAAATGAAACAAAGACCAAAATTCCTTCAGGAGTAAAGAAGTCCTCGGAGGGCTGCTGGAGAACAGATCAAAGGAGAAAAGATCTGAAATACATAATCCTCTGAGTTTCAGCTATTTTATTCCCATTTGGTTCTAGAAAGTCAAGAGCTAACACTTTGCACGAGCTTGGAAAGTTCTCTCCTTGATTATCGATATATTTCCTAAGCAGGATCTATGCTCTAAGGCTCTGCGTCCCCTCACTCCCTACATTCTGGCAGGGTCAGTTGCAAGAGGCAGAGAAGGTGACAGAAGCTGCTCCCTTGTCTCAGAAGTTGTTGGATTTTATTTCCCTTGTCCCAGTGCCCCTCCCCTGCAGGCCCCGTGACTCATTCTCTTATCTACTTCATTTAGGCCCCCGTGGATCATTCTCTTATCTACCTCATTCAGGGAACACGGACACGATGGTTGCCAAGGTCCATGCCTCTTCTTGGTCTGCACAGGGACTGACACGGGAACCCAGGCCTGCCAGTGTTTGCACAGGGGGGCAGCACAGCTGTAGGCCAACTCCTTACCATGACTCAAGGCGCTACTCATGATCCTCCCTTGAACTTCTGGTCGATTTTCACCTCTGATCGGTGTAGAGAATTGCTCACACTGTAAAGAATTGCTCCTAGCCCTTGAATACTGACATACTCTCCTTCCCCTCACCTGTGTCCCACCCAAAGAATTCCCTGTAGAGGATAATGCCTCCACTTCCCTTTTCACCTCTACTCAACTGGATGTCTCAGTCTAAATTCGGCATCCTCCAGGAAGCCATTTCTGACCACCAAGTCTGTGCTGGGTATCCCTCCTGCACGTGACCAACCCACACCTCTTCAGCATCTTCTGTGACGTGCCAGCCCTGCCCTAAGCAGTGGGGACCATAAGGGCTGCACTGGGCAGCAGGGAGAGAGAAACAGCAGCGTGAGTGAGATGACTTCAGAAAGTGCTAAGGGCTGTAACAGGATGGCGTCCTGAAGAGTAAGGGTGGGCAGCCAGACAAGATTAGGAAACCAGTTATGTCTCCTGAAGGAGAAAATATTACTCCAGCAGAGTCAGTCTGAGCAGTAGCCAGTCAGGGAAGAAGCAGGGCAGAATGTTCCAGGTGGGAAGGCCACACAGGGATGCTAAGGCAGGAATGGATTTGGTGCAGGGGCAACAGACAACTTTCCAAGTTTCTAGGTATGATGGAAAATTCATTGTCACGGCCAGTTTGCATCCACTGGTCATCTGATGGGCAGAGAGCAGTTGGACACGTGAGAAGGCTTTGGAATAAGATAGCTGTCTCTACCCCGATGGGCCCTGTGGCTTCGGGCAAGTTTTTTAACCCCTCTAATCATCAGCTTCCTTAGTTCATGGCAGAGCTCACAACCAGATCTTACAGTGAGTTAGACAACTGCTTATTTGCTGATTGAGTGGCAATATATTTAAATTTTTGGACGCTATTTTTTTTCTATATGCAAAGTGGATCTCTTATAGAAAGCCCAGCATTTCGGACACAGCCAGTGTATCGCATGCATTGTTACTGCTGCTCATTTGTGCACAAGGAGTAACACTACCAATGGCACAGACTGCTTGAAAAGCACGTGTAATTTATGGGCAGTGCCCACAATGTTGCAAGGACTTCGCTCATTGGTGTTAGAGGATATTTCTTGTTTTGCAGTGACCATTCCTCTACCTTTGCAGAATCCTTCTTTCCCTTAGGACCAATGATCAGGACCAACGAACACTTCTCCCCTGGAATCTGAATTTTGAATAGAGTCAACAGAACTAAAACATGATGACATCCTTTTATTCTAATGATAATTCCCAAGAAAGTCTTCTCCAGTGTAGGGCCATCGCTGTGATTTCTTTCCCTTGAATTCCAGAACTATAAACCCTCCTGATTTTTTTCTAAGGCCTATTCTCCTCTTCCTATCAATTCTAGAAATTCCAGTCTTCCATTAGATTTCTTTTTGTTTAAATTAATCAGAGTTATTTTCTTTCTCTCCCAAATCGTAACCAATCCATTTAGTTATATCATTATCATTGTTATTATGGTTAGAAAGGAGAGGTTAACCACCAATACTATTGTTAATCAGCGTATTTTGATGGTGCAGGTGGTATAAGCCACCCACAAATGTTCTGCCTAAATCGGAAGATCATAAAACGCAAAGCAAGCCACATAAATCTCTACTCATTTTCTCGTTCCCACCCACACCTGTTCTTTAGACATATCTGTTGGAATAGCCTGTATGATATGTACTTAAACACTAAACTCTGGCTAAAGTACAAAGCAAGGAAACATTTATCAAGGATAAACTTGGCTGCTGGTTTAATGTGTCTTCCCAATGTTAACGATGTAGTGACATAATGAAAGGCTCTGATCCAATATCAGTAGAGGGTGGCACTTGCTAGGTGGGCTCCCTGCAGGGAGGACAAGGACATATATTTGTCACTCACAGGTGACTCTTAAGCACCTGGGACCCAGACTGCTCTCTCATGATTCATTCTAATGAAACAGTGTGAGAGGAGGAAGGAAATAAAGAGAAATAGGTAACGTCCCCAAGGGCCCTGTGGGGGCCCTTATGTTTCCTCTAGATCTGTTTATCTGGTTATCTGCTTTGGGTGATAATTTTATTCACTTTATTTTTGTAGTGTTGAAAGATCATTAGTGTAAGGGGAAATCTTGGCTACTTACGCTGTAATATTTAACTTGCTCAATTCCTATTACCTCTCTAATAGGAATAAGATGATGTCTGTTACTGCACAGCCTACAGACACATAAAAAAATGCTCACCATCCTTAATCATCAGAGAAATGCAAATCAAAACAACTTTGAGATATCACCTAACTCCAGTAAGATTA
>CAUYON010068044.1:0-17701 GCA_963573935.1 Arctocebus calabarensis | reverse complement strand
GGAGTCTTTAGTGAAGTTGCTGGGCTGGTACTTCTGCATCTCCCACCTGGCAGCCCTGGCCAAAAACTGTCAGTCTACAGTGTGTCACCTACAGCCAGTTCGACGTGCACCAAGGACTGATGATACCCCCAGGAATCCAGTGGTATGGAGCAACGCCCTTCGAGGACTCCCAGGTAGACTTTACTGAAATACCCAGGTTTAGAGGGAACAAGTACTTGCTGGTGATGGTCTATCAGACTTGGAAGAGGTAAAAGCCTTCCCCATCAGGATAAAAGGACTCCTGAAGTAGTAAAGTATTGCCCAGAGAAAGTGTCTCATGGTTTAGGTTGCCACTCTGGTTTAAATTTGACAGTGGGCTAGCCTTCATGCCAGAACTAGTGCAAATAGTAAGCTAAAGTTTTGAATAACTTATAGGCCTCTAAGCTTAGATAGAGTAAAGTGTATGAACAGGACCATAAGAGCAGAAATTAGTAAACTCTGCCAGGAAGCAAAGCTTAATTGAATACAGGCTTGCCACCAGTGTTATTCAAAGAGGCCTCTGTCAATCCCCTGCAATTTAGCAAGACTTCCTAAAAAAACTGAGAAAGACTGAACTGAGTAGACAAAAATCCCAGAAAAAGTAACAAGGAAAATCTCCACTGGGGTAATTAACCATGTTCTGTTTAGTCTTTTGTGTCTGTACATCCTTTCTCTCTGGAGGATCAAGCAGACCAAGTCTAGATCTAGAATCAGAAACTGGTCCCCTTTAAACCAAGGTAGAGAAGATTTTCCACCATCATCCTGACCACACCCACAGCAGTGAAGGTGGAAAGAATCCTCACTTGGAGTCATCACAGCTGGCCGAATAGGACTTCACTGGCCCTTGGGAAGTAAAGGTAACTTTTAGGACAATCAACATGCCCTGCTCCAGCCACATACTGGGAGCTGGCTGGTCAACGCACGGCTGAAGCCTGAGGAAACTCCTCAAGGGACTTGTCTTAATTGGACTTTTGGACTTTGGGAAAAGGAGGGAAAATGTCACAGGGAAAAGTAAAAATTTGTCTGTATATTAGCCCACCACCACGGTACTAATAAGGCCTGAGTAAGGAATCCAAGAAGTCACAGTCCCTAAGACCTAAGTGTTAAAAAGTAATTAATATTGGCACCTGCAGAAACAAGCTGATACTGAGACCCTAAATTAAGATATATTGGAGCCCAAAGGGGGGAATGAGAGAGGATACCCGAGAAGGGTGAGGTCTGGGAGAACAGGTTTTGTCAAGGACAGCACAAGGATACACTTGCAGGGTCCTCTCCATGGTGACTCAGTCCTTAGGAATTTGTAACTTCCTGGAACTTGGAAATTTCCAAGTTCTGCAAAATCCTGTAGTTCTGTGGGGGCTGGACTAGCATCTCCCGCTTGATTCAAACTGGCCAATGAGAAGGGTACCTGTAGTGTGGAACTTCTTGACTGTCAATAAAAAGGGAAAGATCAAGCTAGATGGGGAGTGGGGCCATTTGGAATTCTTCTATGCCGTAAGCTCCCAGCTGGTGAATAAAGCCCTTGCTCTTATAAACGTGGTGTTTGGGTGCTCTTTCTCTCCGTTGGGCCTTGTCTTCCTGCAACAGTAGTATTATTATTCATTTAAGTTGTGCATATTTCTTTCTTAAGTTTATTCCTAGCTATTTTATACATTTTACTACTTTTATGAAATCATCTTATTTTTATCATATTTTCTTTTTTTTGTATTTTGTATTTTTATTTTTTTAGAGACACAGTCTCACTTTGTTGCCCTTGGTAGAGTGCTGTGGCATCACAGCTCACAGCAACCTCCAGCTCTTGGACTTAGGCAATTCTCTTGCCTCAGCCTCCTGAGTAGCTGGGACCACAGGCACCCACCACAATGCCTGGCTATTTTTTTTTTTTTTTGTAGAGACAGAGTCCCACTTTATCGCCCTCGGTAGAGTGCCCTGGCATCACAGAGCTCACAGCAACCTCCAACTCCTGGGTTTAGGTGATTCTCTTGTGTCAGCCTCCCCAGTAGCTGGACTACAGGCGCCCGTCACAACGCCTGGCTATTTTTTTGCTTTGCAGTTTGGTCAGGGCCAGGTTCAAACCCGCCACCCTCAGTACATTGGGGCTGGTGCCCTACTTGCTGAGCCACAGGCGCCACCCACCTGGCTATTTTTTGTTGCAGTTTGGCAGGGGCCAGGTTTGAACCTGCCACCCTCTATATATGGAGCCAGTGCCCTACTCACTGAGCCATAGGAGCTGTCCTGCATCATATTTTCTTTTCTTTTTTTTTTTTTTTAGACAGAGTCTCACTATGTTGCCCTCAGTAGAGTACGATGGCATCCCAGCTCACAGCAACCTCCAACTCTTGGGCTTAAGCAATTCTCTTGCCTCAGCCCACCAATAGCTGGGACTACAGGCGCCAGCCACAATGTCCAGCTATTTTTTGTTGAAGTTGTCATTGTTATTGGGCAGGCCCAGGCTGGGGTTCGAACCTGCCAGCTCTGGTGTATGTGGCTGGTGCCCTAGCTGCTGAGCTGAGCTATTTTTCTGTTGTAGTTGTCATTGTTGCTTAGCTGGCTGGGGCTGGGTTTGAACCCACCAGCCTTGGTGTATGTGGCCGGCATCATAACCACTGTTCTACAGGTGCTGAGCCTGTATCATATTTTCTTAATGTGTTTTTCTATCAAAGTGCATTTGTTGATGTAAAAGATGATTACTCTAAACATCAAGTGATAAAGGCCAATGATAGGGTAGTATATGTGGTGGTGTGAACAAATTGTTTAATAAAAATTAGTCTGGGATATCTGTGTATTATTTCATACAACTGCATGTGAATCTATGATGATCCTAAAATACAAAGTTTAATTTTAAAAAGACAATGAGAGAAATATCAGAAATACCTTAGGTGGCTTCGTGTTCAATTATAATAACAAATAAAGTTGTGAAGCTTACACAACAGATATTAACAACAGTTATCTCTGGAATATGATGTATTATAGCTGAGCTTTGATTTCTCTGTTTGCATTTTCTGATGTTCACATAATTATTTGTATGATTAACACAAATATAAATAACTATAGAATAGATGTTGATTTATGAAAGAAAATAAAAACAAGCTATTTTCTAGCACAAAAAAATAGATGATCCTAAACTGCTGGAGAGCTAATTAGAACTTTGGGGCAGGGAGGACAGAAAGGGGGGTGACGCAGATGATGACTTATTCTGCTGCCCTTTCCAAACAGGAACAGCAAGAGATGCCAAGAACAAGTCATCTGATTAACAAGGATTAACACTCTCACCTCATGGACTACTAACACTCTTACCTACATCCCCCTCTGCTCTGCCTCTTGACCTTTTTCTATCTCATTCCTCATCTCTTTCATTTCCTCCCTCACTCTGCCTCCTTCCAGCCACCTCTTCTCTCCCTCTCTGTGTTTTCCTTTCCTTTGTCTTTTTTTTTTTCCTTTTCTTTTTACCTTCTCCCACTTTAATTGGCATAATTGAGAACCAAGGTGAATCTGTATGTTGTATCTTTTGAAAATTAAGTTTGTCGGCTCGGCACCTGTGGCTCAATGGGCTGGGGCGCCAGCCACATACACCTGAGCTGGTGGGTTCAAATCCAGCCTGGGCCCGCCAGGCAATAGTGACGGCTGCAACCAAAAAATGGCCGGGCGTTGTGGCGGGCGCCTGTAATCCCAGCTACTTGGAAGGTGGAGGCAGGAGACTCTCTTGAGCCCAGGAATTGGAGGTTGCTGTGAGCTGTGATGCCACTGCACTCTATACAGGGTGACAGCTTGAGTCTCTGTCTCAAAAAAAAAAAGAAAGAAAGAAAATTAAGTTTGTCTTCATTGTAGAAAAATTAGAAAGCCCAAATGAAGGAGAAAGAGACTGTAATCTTACCACTTTTAACCACTAATAATATTTCAGCTCTTATGTATTCACATTTTCTGTGCAAACATCTTTCACTAAAATGCTATACTATCAATATATAAAAATCTATAACATTTTAAGTTGTCCAGTATTATATTGCGTAAGTATACCAGAATATGTTTTTTCCATCTTGAATTGTTGAATATTCACTTTATTTTTAATGTTTTTCTGTTATAAACAACCCTGTAAATCACATCCTTATGTATACATGTGTGCGTGCATGCATGCATGCATGCATGTGTATACACACACACCTTTTTGTTCTCATCCAATTATTCCTCTAGGATAAATGCCTACAAGAGGAATTAATGGCCAAATGGCATTTACACATTTTCAAACATTTCTGCTTTCTATATCTATTACCAAATTGACATCTAGGAAGTTTACATCAATTAATTAACTCTCCCTCCTGCAGTGTATGAGGCTGCTCATTGCCCCGGTCCGTATCAACACTGATATTATTATTACTTTCAGTCTTTGTTGTATCTTTTGAAAAGAGATTTCATTTTCCTCATTATTAATTTTGAAAGCAAATAATCTGGTGTTCAATGTCTTTATCTCTTAAAAAATACTAAAATAAGTTGCTTTCTATGAATGTGTGGCTGTTGGTAGTTTTCTTTTGTTTGTGTCAGAGCTCCTGATAGAAATAAGGTTACTCACTCCTGTTCTAAATCCTTCCAGCCTCAATCTCTGTCAACCTGTCCTTCAACAAGTATCTCTGTAATGCATTTCAGAGGCTTTCTATCTGCATTTAATCTTACATACTATCTGCAAATATGAGTTCAATTATAACTGTTTCATTTCTGCCAATATTCCCATCTTCATTTTTTTAATCTGTAGAGTGGGGATGATAATACTTCAGAGGGTTGTTGTGAGGTCAAAATAAAATATGTAAAGCTCCTGGTGCAGGCCTATTATTCATAGGCAAAATAACTGAGACCAAGAGAACTCAAGGGATTTGTACAAGTTCTATTCAAGCCCAAATTTTATGACCCTAAATCTTATTGTTTCTTTTTGTCTTATGAAATATTTCACATTATTATATGAATACCCTGTAGCCACTACCTAGCTTTAAAAAATATATAGAAATAAATTGTGTGTTCGTCCATGATCCGGTTTACCTTCCTCTTTCCCTCCCCCTCTTGTTTCCCTATCCCCAGGTAGCCACTATCCTGAATTTGGTGTTTATTACTCCCATGATGTGTCTATACTTCTAGTCCATATTTTCTGTGTCAACTTTAATACTGTTCTACATGTTTTTAACCTTCTATTAGTGGCAACATACTATGCATCTCATTCTGCAGCTAGCTTTTTTTACTCAATAGTTTTTGAGTGTTTGTGCTATTATAACAAAATACCTGGGACTGTGTACGTAATGTATAAAGAACAGAAATTTATTTTCTCACAGTTCTGGAGGCAGGGAAGTCCAAGGTCAATGTGTTGGCAGGTTCAGGTTCTATTGTCTGCTGAGGGCTGCACTCTTATTCCAAACTGGTACCTTGTTGCTGCATCCTCTGGAGGGGATGACACTGTGTCCTCACATGACAGAAGGTGGAAGGGCAAGAGGTCACTTTTATAAGGATCTTAATCCCATTCATGAGGGAAGAAGCTCCCATGACCTAATCACCTTTTAAAGGGCATATTAATGCCATCACAATGGCCATTAAGTCTCAACACCTGAATTATGAAGAGAACACATTCAAACGTTACATGAAGTTCTAGTTCATGTTCTTTAATCTTGGTTTAGTATTCTATTATATAAATATACCACATTTTTTTTACTCTTTCTCTTGTTGATAGATATTTAGAGTATCTCTAGTTTTATGTTCTTATAAACATTGATAAAAATGGACAGTCTCATATGTATTTCTTTATGGGGAGGAGCCTCTCTAAAGTAGTAGAGTGAATGGTGGCACCTGTGGCTCAGCGAGTAGGGTGCTGGCCCCATATACCGAAGGTGGTGGGTTCAAACCCGGCCCCAGCCAAACTGCAACAAAAAAATAGCTGGGCATTCTGGCGGGCGCCTGTAGTCGCAGCTACGCAGGAGGCTGAGGCAAGAGAATCCCCTAAGCCCAAGAGCTGGAGGTTGCTGTGAGCTGTGACGCCACAGCAGTTTACCAAGGGTAACAAAGTGAGACTCTGTCTCTAAAAATAAATAAATAAATAAAGTAGTAGAATTATTAGGTAATAAGATATGAGCAGATTCAATTTTACTGGACAGCACCAGTTTTTCAAAATAGTTGTTCGATGTTTCCTCCCACTAGCAATATATAAGAACTCCTATTGCTCCACATCATTGTCAGCACTTAATATTGTCAGACTTTGAAATTTCTGACAATCTGATGGGTATAAAATATCTCATTATAGTTTTCTTTCTTTTCTTGAGACAGTCTTACTTTGTTGCCCTTGGTAGACTGCCATGGCATCCTAGCTCACAGCAACCTCAAACTCTTGGGCTCAAGCAATCCTCTCACCTCAGTTTTTTCATTTTTATTTATTTATTTATTTTTGAGACAGCCTCATTATGTCGCCCTGGGTAGAGTGCCATGGTGTCACAACTTGCAGCAACCTCCAACTCTTGGGCGTAAGCGATTCTCTTGCCTCAGCCTCCCTAGTAACTGGGACTACAGGTGCCCACCACAATGTCTGGCTATCTTTTGGTTATAGTTGTCATTGTTGTTTGGCAGGCCCGGCCTGGATTTGAACTTGCCACCTCCAGTACATTTGGCTGGCGCCCTAGCTGCTGAGCTACAGGCATGAAGACAGTTCTTTCATTTTTAGTAGAGATAGGATCTCACTTTTGTTCAGGCTGGTCTCGGACTCCTGAGCTCAACCAATTCACCCGCCTCAGCCTCCCAGAATGCTAGGATTACAGTCGTGAGTCACCATGCCCAGCCTCTTCCTTATAGTTTTTTAATTTGCTTTTATCTGACTACTAGTGAGATTAAACATGCTTTCATATGTTACTGGCCATTCTATTTTGTGTTTCTATAAAGATCCTATTAAGGCCAGGCATGGCAGCTAATGCCTGTAATCCTAGCACTCTGGGAGGCCCAGGCTGGTGGACTGCTTGAGCTCATGAGTTCAAGATCAGCCTGAGCAAAAACAAGATACCATCTCTACTAAAAACAGAAAAACTGAGGCAAGAGGGCAGAGCCTCTGGCTCAGTGAGTAGGGCGCCGGCCCCATATACTGAGGGTGGCAGGTTCAAGCCTGGCCCTGGCCAAACTGCAACAAAAAAAAATAGCTGGGTATTGTGGCAGGCACCTGTAGTCCCAGAAGCACTGGAGGCTGAGGCAAGAGAATCACCTAAGCTCAGGAGTTGGAGGTTGCTGTGAGCTGTGATGCCATAGCACTCTACCAAGGGCGACAAAGTGAGACTCTGTCTCAAAAAAAAAAAAAAAAAACCTGAGGCAAAAGCCCAAGAGTTGGAGGTTGCTGTGAGCTAAGCCACCATAGCACTCTACCCGGGGCAACAGCTTGAGGCTCTGTCTCAAAAAATAATAATAATAATAATGGAGAAGTGAACAGCTAAGGCATGAGGTCAGACATTTTTTTAGAGACCCATGAGGAAGGAGGGACAGCACTGGAAATGAGTTCTCTTTTCCCCTGTCCCTTCATAGGCCTGCATGATTGACTTTGAAGTGAAGGGTTTCTGTGCTGAAAGCATGGAGAAAATCCCCCCAAAGTATTCTTTGGTTCCCAAATCCCTCCCTCCAGCCTCTGCCAAGAAACAGATCCTGCTCTCACTATAGAAGGAATGATACTTCTGACCTCTATATTACTGTCACCACAAATAATGCCCAGTTCTGCATCCCCTCTGAGTTCTCTTCTTTGCTCTAGGGTAGAGCTCAGCAAACTTCTGTAAAGGGCCAAAAGAAGAAATATTTAGGTTTTGTGAGCCACATAGTCTCTGTTGCAACTACTCTACCATTGTAATGCAAAAACAGGCACAGATAGTACATAAATGAATGAACATGGTTGTGTTCCAATAAAACTTTATTTCTAGGAGCTGAAATAATATCCATATGTCATAATATATTATTCTTTGATTTATTTCACCATTTACAAAGGTAATAATCATTCTTAACTTGTGGGCCATTTAAAAATAGGCAATAGGGCTCAGCGCCTTTAGCTCAGCAGCAAGGGCACCAGCCCCACATATACTGGGGTTGGTGGGTTCGAACCCAGCCCAGGCCTGCCAAACGATGACAACTACAAGAAAAACAAATAGCTGGGCATTGTAGCAGATGCCTATAGTCCCAGTTACTTGGGAGGCTGAGGCAAGAAAATCGCTTAAGCCTAAGAGTTTGGGGTTGCTGTGAGCTGTGATGCCACAGTACTCTACTGAGGGTGATACAGTGAGACTCTGTCTCAAATAAATAAATAAATAAATAACAGGCAACAGACCAGATTTGGCCAATGGACCATAGTTCACTAACCTCTGGCCTAAATGCCTATATTAAGGGTCTAGGGCAGGCGTCCTCAACCTTTTTAAACAAGGGGCCAATTCACTGTCCCTCAGACCATTGGAGGGCCAGATTATAGTTAAAAAGAAAAAAAAAACTATGAACAAATTCCTATGCACACTGCACATATCTTACTTTGAAGTAAAAAAACAAAAGGGGAACAAATACAATTCACACCACCCGCGGGCCTGCCATAGTTTGAGGACCCCTGGGGGGTTTCTCTGAGGGAAGCTCTCTCCTGCCCCCATACCCAAGCAAGAACTGGGCTATGATGGTGGCCTGGGAGAGATCTGTGGGTCCCAAAAGGGACATTCTGACTAGCCCCACAGCCACTGTTCAGAGACTCTGTGAGGCTGGTTACTCGGAAAGTACAATTTGCACCCCTGGAGCCAGGCTCTGGCTCCTGGGCCCAGACCATCGCCGCTTCCTTCTGTCACCTCAGCCCCTACAACTTCAAGCCTGGATGGACAGGGAGGTGTGAACACCTTGAACACCTCCGATGATTCCCTTTCTTTACTGATTACCTACTTGGGTATGCAGAGAGGGTAGCCAGGGTAGCAATAGTGGTAAGGAAATAGGAATTCCTAGGTCTTAATTTGGGTGTTCTTCCTTTAACCTTGTGATGGGTCTCTCCTCCTGCTTTAGGTTCACTACCATGGTGAACTCCATCTCTGTCAATATTTCCATCAACATCTGTACCAGCAAGTTCATTAGAAAAATCAAGATTTCAGGTGAGTTTTTTATTCCCACCTCCCTGAACCTGGTCCCAAAACCACAAGTCTTTTTCTAACACTCTGCCCCACTTAGCTGTGTCAAAATACATATTTTTGTTTGTCCGTGAGCACATCTTACTGCATTACATATAGTATGCTTGTGTATAAGGTCCCATTTAAGGAAGTGAACTGGGGTCTTAAGGACGACCAACTGATTATAGTCATGTGCTTTTTCTTGGCTTGTTCAGTTGACCAGATCACAGATGTTGTCCTGTATTCACTAGACAAGTACACCAAGACTGTTCATTCAGAAGTTCACGTGAGCTGGTGCTGGGGCTGGGGTCAGAGATTCAAGAGGTAGGGTGGTGGGAAGAGAACCAGTAGGCACATGAAGGGGTAGGGGAAAGACAAAAAGGTGGGGGAGAGCCCAAGAATTAGGAAGGTCACGGTGAGGGCTGAAGTGGAGAAAGGGAGGGATTACTAGGAGAACTTGAAAGAGGAGACCCAATTTACCCATAGGAGGACCAGCACAATGCTGAGAATGGCCAGAGGCATAAGGATTTCCCACCAGAGCTAATTCCTCCCATTTCTCTTCACACTTAGCTATGTCACCTCTCTTGGATACTCTAGTAGGTTCTTAGGATTGTGCAAGATATTCTCGTGAGTGAATTACACTTAATTAGTAGCCTAACCTGAGTTCTTCTCTTATTCCCCTTTCAAAGGGAGACTGTAGCTGCTAAATCCAGCTTCTCCCAGAGCTTTGCAGTAACCCCACTCCTGGCTTCTAGCTGCCAGAAACAGAGCCTAGCATTGGATGGCAAACTCAGGCACAAAGATACCAACCTGGTCTCTAGCACAATGTAAGCTCAAATGTAACTGTCAACCTCCATTTCCTACTCCTTTTTTTTTTTTTTTTTTAGACCGAGTATAACTATGTCACCCTCACTAGAGTGCCATAGTGTCACAGCTCACAGCAACCTCAAACTCTTGGGCTTAAGCAATTCTCTTGCCTCAGCCTCCCAAGCAGCTGGGACTACAGGTGGCTGCCACAACGCCTGGCTCTTTTTTGGTTGTAGTTTTCATTGTTGTTTGGCAGGTCTAGGCTGAGTTCAAACCTGCCAGCTCCGGTGTATGTGGCTGGCGCCCTAGCCACTGAGCTACAGGCGCCGAGCCTCCATTTCCTCCTCCATTTCACATGCAAAATATACAACCCAGAGGTTTCATCTTCACTGAAGCCTGTGTTTAAAATATCCTAGGCTTGGGCAGCGCCTGTGGCTCAAAGGAGTAGGACGCTGGCCCTAGATGCCAGAGGTGATGAGTTCAAACCCAGCCCCGGCCAAAAATAAAAAATAAAATATCTTAGGCTAGTGTTCAGAGACTCCTCTAGCATTCAGGGCCAGCAGCAACCTAAATAATGCCCATGAGACCATTGTCAGGTTTAGGTCAAAGGCAGCAAGAAAGGAAAATGTGGAGAGGAAAAAATCCTAACGTTGTATAATACTTCACAATTCACAAAGGTACTACATATGTGTTATGTTATCTTCCTAAGAATCCCATTAAAGGAGGCTGCATAGGTGTTCTTGTTCCATTTTACACTTAAGCTCCCTGAGGCTTAGATAAAAGGAACTTTTTATCCAAGCTTGCATAATTAACAAGTGGCAGAGATGGACAAGATCTAATGATGTCATCTGGCTCTAAATACTATGATCTATACAGTAGCTTTTCTCTAAAGAATACAGAAATGGAGAAAGAAGACTAGATGAGAAATGGAGGAAAAGGAGGACAAAGAAGGAGAATGATATGATCAAAACTAGTAGAATTCTATGAAGTCATTCATTTGGCCCTTTCCCTTCAAAGGCCTTAGTATTAGCTGTCTCTCACCAAAAGCCATCTACAACAATCTGATTGAGTATTGCTCCCCCACCTCTCTCATGCCTTATCAATCAAGTAGCTATCAGCTGTTATTGTTAGAAATCATCCAAACAGCATTATTTTATAGAGAGGGGATCAGCAACTCAAAGCAATGAAGAGGCTTTTCCCAAGCTCATATAGGTCTGTGCCTGTTTCCCAATTAGTAGGTTTTTAGTGAATACTAGCTCCATGCTTATTCCTATGCTAAGTCATGTTGGAGATAAAGTTTAAGTAAGTCTCTGCCTTTAGTTAATTTGTAGCCTAGATGTGGAACAAAGAGAAATGCAAAGATAATCTGACAACTGAATGTCAGTACATATGATTCAGATTATAAATCAAACAGAAGCTTTAAAAAGCCAACAAAACTGGTGAGGGCTTCCAGGAGGAGATAAACTAGATCTTGAAAAATGTGAAGGATGTGGATACCAACAGAGGAAGAAAGGAGCATTCTAGATTGGGAACACAGCATGGGCAAAGGCCAGAAGGTGGGGATCCATCTGGTATGTTCTGCTCACATAGAGAGGGATCCACTTAGGTTATATTGAAGCTGTTAAGGAGTTAGGGCAAGGGGTTAGGTAGGCTAGATGGGAGCCAGATTGTTAAGGACCTTGAACGTCAGGCAGAGTAGTTACATTCAATAAAACAGGCCCTTGAGCAGAGAGAGGGTGATACAGTAAAACTGAATTTTAGGAAAAGAAATATGGTCTCAATGGGTAGGAGCTATTAAAGACTGGGAGATCCTCTGGGAGAAACTGAAAGGTCCGCGGTGATGCGAATGAAAAGGAAGAAAAGGGAGGACTGAACAAAATACTCTATATTCCCCCAAACACACAAAATGAATATGGAACCTCCAGTCTTCAACCGGGAATGAACAAGGAGCTGCTGGGGATCCTGGTGTCCTACAAAGTCAGAGTCAACCTGATGGTGTCCTGTGGGGGTTGAGTGAGGGTTCAGGGTCTGTCTGGGAAGGGGTTGGGAAGCCAAGGTTTCTCATTTCTGTTTTTCTGTCAGTTAGACTGACCCAATAAAGTTGTTCCCCACTACTTCACCCAGACCAGGTTCCCAAAACCTGTGAGCTCAGTGAGCAAATCACCTTTCCTTCCAGAAACCCATTCTGTGGCAGAGTTGTACTTATGATCTCTCATTCCCTGATAAAATTAGGTTGTCCTTTCTCCATTTAAGCTGCTAATTTTGGGTATCGTTCTACCTTTAGCATCCTAGGAGATCTGACAGCCAGGTAAGAGACTGTGGGGTGAAATGATTGGAGTAAGGAGCAAAGGGGACAAGGAGATGGAAAGAGTGACTAGGGAGGAGTCTGGGGGCATCAGAGGACTGGAAAACTGAGGGAAAGAGGGAGGTTCTGGGGTCAGGGTTATAAGGAGTTCAGTAACTCCATCTTGGGATCCTCACAGTGATGTTGGTGTAGAGCTGCCCCTGATCCTGATCCATCCAAAACCATCTCATGGTGAGTGACCAGGTGGGACTCACATGAATGGTAGACATGAGTGAGGGTTGGTGGCCAAACAGTTCTGATCTCTTGGAGATCAGAGATGGAATACCAACAAGCAGAGTGGGTGTCTAGGTTTTCAGGGGAAAGTATGCTGTGTGTACATGATGCAAAGTGTTGGAAAGGGAGGGGCTGGAGCCCCATCACCCTCTTTCCATTGCCACTCTCCATTTTATGATGATAAAAATGCAAAAGCAATTCCCTGGGGTATTACTTTTATTACATGTGCAATGGAAACATATGGTTTAGCTTCATTTCACTGGTGAGTGCTTTTCATATGCCCTCCTTTCCTTTTCTGTACCCCCTATGCCCACCCTCCACCTCCTGCTCCTCTAGAATTGTCCTTCCCCCTCATCCCTTCCATTTATTCCCTTTTCCCCTACTCCTTCGCACTTACTTTCGTCCTTTATTCCTAGGCCCCTTCCTTCCTTCCATTCTTATTTCCCTTCCACCACTCTGGGACTTCTGTGCTGGGAAATTTGGGAGTAATGAAAGGAAACTAACCAGCATGGTCTATGGAGATGGAGGTGGGGGGTGGGGTTGAAGGGAATAAGCTATCAAGGAAGGGGCCTAGCTGAGAAGCAAAGAGGGGATCACTTTTCTGAGATCTGGAGAGGGAAGTGAACATGGAAGACACCCAGAAAAGGGTTCCTAATCCTCTACCTCTCTTTTCTGCTTTTGCAAGCTCTGTGGACATAGTCATGGAGGAGTTCACACAGCAGGAGCCTGGCCAGGAGGAAAGCCAGGCTTTGGAGGTGGAGGGAGACAAGGGGAGCTAAGTGCTTTGCTCTGGTGCCCCTCTGTGTGGGAGTCCCTGTTGTAAAGCTCTAATAAATCAGCTTGTCCAGATATGCCTGGTGATCTCATTTATATTTCCTAGTGCCAGAAAATAATGGAACTACTGAGAATGATCTTCCCTGCCCCCATGCCCTCACTGAGATTATATTATCCTTAGGATACATGTTCTTTTCCCATGTGGATCTAGACTTCTCTTCCACACGGTCACCAGTCATTCATGCATCCTTTGGCGTTCTTTCTGCCCCAGGCCATCCTTGTCTCCACCCCAACACCTGATTGCCCCAAGTATGAGGCGTCCTGGATGTGAAGCCAACAGTCACAAGTTGCCCTTAGGGAGAGTGCAGTGCGACACTAGTGCTGCCCCCTGCCTACTTTTCCTGATATATGTGCCTTTAGTCTCTTGGAGGCCCAGAGAGAGGTCTGAGGCTTTGAGGCTTAGGCCTGGAGGCTGAGGAGGGACCTAAATACCAGTCTGTGTGCAAATACAAGCTCTTATATTTGGGAGAGCAAAGTGGTGTGGGACTGGATTGGGTTTTGGGCATAGCAAGGTGAATGGTATGGAATGGACTGCAGTATTCTTTGGAGAATTCTCTGGAGTTCCTCCTCCTTGAGAAAGTTTGAAGAGTGTGTACATGGGGTGGGGAGTGTTCATGGAGATTTTTGAGGGGAGAAAGGGCAATGGTTGGCCTACTTATCACCATCACAGTAGAAAAAATGTTGATAATCACCCACTACATGTACTACATCCTTGACTATACCTACTAGATTGAGCCCACCACCAAGAAGTTACTTGGTACATTTTTGCCCCTTTCCTTGGATGTCTCCCCCAGGATTCTTCTCCTCAGAGTTATCCAGTTATCCATTATAAGTGTTCCTGTTGATAGCTTACATAGGGGTGTCCAGCCTGCAGCCTGGGGGCCATATGCTGACTTTGACTTTATCTATCTATGGTGGTAGCTATCATGAAAAATATGCATGGACTGTTTTCTTGTTATTTGCTAATCAGATTTTGGTAGTGTTTGTGTATTTAATGTGTGGCCCAAGACAACTTTTATTCTTCCAATGTGTAGCAGAGAAAAAAAAGGTTGGACACCCCTATAGGCTATCTCTTTGCCTAACTTGATGGATTTATTGAGTTTGGGCTTTTCATACCAATCCTTCTCTGCCCCTAGGTTAATGGTTTAAATACTTGGCTACTTACTCTCTTCCAATTCCTGAGCTTAGGAGTAAAACAGAACCCCTGAAAGTCCTATCATTTTTCTTGACTATATCTCACAGGTATTGGGTATAAGCTTTTAGCAGTAACCGGGGATTTTCATCTTACCTTCTCTGATGGCTAAGAAACATCTGTAGAGAATGCAGTTCTACAGTAACTGGGATACCTCCAAGGCCAAAACAATTTATTCTCCACTATTTTCTTACTTACACCCTCAATAAATGACTGGTCCTTTAGCCTCAGCCTGTTTTTGCTTGCACTTTCTCCATATTACACCTATACTTCTACAATGCAATTGCCTCATGCTAGTGCCCTAACATAGAACCATTCCAAGTACCTCAATGTGAGAACACATTTAGGGTAGGAGGGTTATTGCCTCTCAGACCCATAGCACCTGACTGGGATCTTTTACCATGTTTACCACACTTCTTAGATGAGTTTTTTTTTTTTTTTGAGACAGAGCCTTAAGCTGTCGCCCTGGATAAAGTGCCGTAGCATCACAGCTCACAGCAACCTCCAATTCCTGGGCTCAAGCGAGTCTCTTGCCTTTGCCTCCCAAATAGCTGGGACTACAGGCAGCCGCCACAACACCCGGCCATGTTTTGGTTGCAGCCGTCATTGTTGTTTGGCAGTTCCGGGATTCGAACCCACCAGCTTAGGTGTATGTGGCTGACGCCTTAGCTCGTTGAGCCACAGGCACAGAGCCAGATGAGTTGTTTTAAAATCCGTTAACCACAGGGAGTTTTGGACCTTAACATTCAGCCAATATGCCTCTATTTTCTTTCTCAGATGGCCATTGGGAGGCAGCAGAGCAAACAAGGGCAAAAAATAGATTTCCCAGTGCTTGGAGGCGGAAGCTTAAGCGGCTAGGGCGCCAGCCACATACACCAGAGCTGGTGGGTTCAAATCCAGCCTGGGCCCGCCAAACAATGACAACGCCACCCAAAAATGGCTGGGTGTTGTGGCGGGCGCCTGTAGTCCCAGCTACTTGGGAAGCTGAGGAAAAAGAATTGCTTAAGCCCAAGAGTTAGAGGTTGCTGTGAGCTGTGATGCCATAGCACTCTACCCAGGGTGACATAGTGAGACTCTGTCTCAAAAAAAAAAAAAACAAAAAACAGATTTTCCCAAATTAATTCCACCTCTAGTTCTCCTCTCAAGGGATGTTGCCACCTAACAATGGCACTGAGCCTCTATAGCTCAGTAGAGCAGGGGTGGGATATATAGGAAGAGCCATGACTTTCTCATTAAGATATATTCCTACTATCTAGAACAGTATTTCCCATTTTTGAAGGCTTATTTACTTTGCTTACTTAAATATCTAGATCTCCAGGCTCCACCTCAGACTAACAGAATCACATTCCAGAAAACGGTCTGGAAATACATATTTAAGCTTCCCAGGATTCTTTTGAGGCAAATTTTTGGCCTTCATCATAGGGGCACTTTACTCCATACCTCACTAGAAAACTTTTCATACTGAATGGATATTTTGAACATGCCAATGGAAATGGCATAAGTGTGATCTGGAATCTTTAATGGTGGATTGGTAACTAAAGATCTTAGAGCATAGCAGAAAGTTATTTGGGACTGGAGTGAAGAAACAGGAGAAATCAGCAGTTAGTACTATTTCAATCTACAAGTTAGAAATTGGGAACCAATTTCTTACTGTTGCCTCTGAATAGACACACATCCAAGCCCCTTCCTTGGTTTGTGTTCTAGATCAAAGAATCTGGGAAAGGAGAAGAGAGAATTATATTAATACTGTCTCCTGCAGAGAAATGTTCAAATCTCCTAGGGAAAAGGGCACTGTTTCTTCCAATACCCTTCACCCTATGCCATTCCTGTGGCTGAGTTTCCTGGTTCTCCCTAATGTTCTGGCCAGACACAGATAGTTGTCAAGTAAGTATAGTGCTGCTCTGTCCTTTTCAGTCGCTCTTCTCTTTGAAAGAGCTTTTCCTTGCCTCAATAGCATCCAATAAGTATCATTCAAAAGTCACACCAACATTTCTTCAGCACTGTGTTTTACTTTTGGGGGGAAAGAATGAGGAGGACGGAGCAAAACTAGGGTTTTATTGGAGTCTCCAAAGCATATGAAACCTCTGGTAGTACAAAGATGGGATGAAATGGCCAGGCAAATCAGAGGGAAGAGCTCTAAGATTCTTTTTTTCTCCTGATTTCTATAATAAAAATGATGGTATTCTATTAATGTCAGTTGCTTTTTCTAACTGGCTTCCCTAGGTTACACCTTGACATCATCATCCTTCTCCTCTAGGGGAATAAAGCTCACTTAGAACACTTGGGAACTGAAAGTACAGTACAGTTTGGGTAATACAGTTGGTTAACTGACGGTAAAAGTGGCTTCTCTGTAGTCTAGCCAGCTTGTCCTGGCACAGGCCACATGAAGGGTTGTGGGCTGCAACTCTCTAGTGCACAGTCCTCTCTTTTTGGCGGTGATAATTGTAGGGAAAGAAGCGGCCCCGCTGATTTCACAGGCTGTCTTCAGGATCTCAACAGCCTTGCTAAGTTCAATATCTTGGAAATCTACGTCATTCCCAGCTAGAACTTGGTCCCCTTCCTGAAGTCCTGCTTGATGTGCATCAGAGTCAGGAATCACCTTGGAGATGAAGATGCCTAAATGGGAAGCCTTTCCTCCTCGGATGTTAAATCCCAACTGAGCTCCAGGAGGCTTCTTCAGTATGACAATTTGGGGAAGAAACTGGGTCAAGTCATTGTTGTAGTCTGGGTGGTATACCCTCTCATGAGGAGGAATCCATGCTGGGGGATTCTCATAGGCAGGCGGGAAAACCACCGAGTAGTCATCATAAGGAATCCGGCTGTCCATCTCAGGCAAGGCCCTACACAGCTTCTGGATGCCAAGCAATCTGGTAGGTACTTTGGAAAGATGATTTCATTTCTCACAACAATCCTGCAAAATATATGTTACCCTCTTCTTCCTTGTCAGCGGACAGGCCTCCGCCACCTCTGACTCTGCTCACAGTCAATTCAGTTGACCTAATTTTCAAAGACCGGACATGCACCACATGTACAGATCAGTACACTAGGCCTAGTTCCTTAGGACCACCTCCATATCTTGACCAGTTTTTTTGTTGCAGTCCCTTGGGAAGTCAACTGACAGAGCTTTCACTCTATTTTATTTTTATTCTTATT
>CAUYON010068042.1:0-10564 GCA_963573935.1 Arctocebus calabarensis | reverse complement strand
GTCAGGCAGCTTGCCCAAGATCGCTGAACTGGAGCAGCTGGGAGCAAGGATTATGACCCACATCTGTTGGCTCCAAAGCTTACTAGCACTGCCTCACTGGCTCTTTGATAATGCATGACAGTAATTATTATTATTATTATTATTTTTTTTTTTTTTGAGACAGAGCTTCAAGCTGTCACCCTGGATAGAGTGCCATGGCATCACAGCTCACAGCAACCTCCAATTCCTGGGCTCAAGCGAATCTCTTGCCTCTGCCTCCCAAGTAGCTGGGACTACAGGCGCCCGCCACAACGCCCGGCCATTTTTTTTAGTTGCAGCCGTCATTGTTGTTTGGCAGGCCTGGGTTGGATTCGAACCCGCCAGCTCAGGTGTACGTGGCTGGAGCCTTAGCCCGTTGAGCCACAGGCGCAAGCCTATTATTATTATTTTTGAGACAGAGCCTCAAGCTGTCACCCTGGATAGAGTGCTATGGCATCAACAGCTCACAGCAACCTCCAATTCCTGAGCTTGAGCAAGTCTTCTGCCTCTGCCTTCCAAGTAGCTGGGACTACAGGTGCCCGCCACAAGTCCCGGCCATTTTTTGGTTGCAGCCGTAATTGTTGTTTGGCAGGCCAGGGCTGAATTTGAACCCATGACCTTAAGTGTACGTGGCTGGAGCTTTAGCCCATTGAGCCACAGGCACCGAGCTGCATGACAGTAATTATTAACACATCTTACCTAGATGATACCTATTGTGAACCTTGCTTACAGCAAAAAAATAGAAGAAAATAAAACTCATCTGTCATTCTACTATCAAGAAGTATCCACTATTAATTTATTGCTGTATTTCTTTCAATCCTTTTATTTTTCTCACACACTTGGGTCAAAACAGAGGTGTCAGTCTTCTTTTTAACTGCTTTATTAAAATATAATTCACATATTTAATTCACCTATTTAAAGCAAATGAATTCAATGGTTTTTAATACCATCACAAAGTTGTATAAACATCACTGTCATCTACTTGTAGAATATTGTCTTTATTCCAAAAAGAAGCCCCCTATCCATTTTCCCACCCTCCTATCCTCCCAGCTCTGGGAAACCAGCATTCTATTTTCTGTCCCTATAGCTTTGCCTATTCAAGACATTTCGTATAAATGGGATCATACAATATGTGGTCTTCTCTGACCAACTTCTTTCATTCATGTTTTCAAAGTTTGTCCATAGTGTAGCATATATCCGAATGTTATTCCATTGAGAAATATTCCACCGTATGTATAGACCACATTTTGTTTATCCATTCATCTGCTGATGGACATTTGGGCTTCTTCCATCTTTTGGCTATTATGTTCAGCACTTGTGTATGTGTAAATTTCTCTGTGGGCATATGTTTTCATGTCTCTTAGAAATGTGAATATTGGATCATATGGCAACTCTATGTTTAACTTTTTTGAGGAACTGCCAAACTGTCTTCCAAAGCAGCCGCATCATCTTACATTCCACCGAAAATGTATGGGGGTTATGATTTCTCCACATCCTTGCCAACATTAGCTGTTGTCTGTCTTTTTTACTGTAGTCATCTTAATGGGTATAAAACGCACTCAGTTTTTCCTTTGAAGCACAGAATGTTTCAATTTTGATGAAGTCCAATGTATTGTTTTCTTTGTTGCTTGTGGGTTTTGTCATGTTTAAGATAATCAAGTGGCCAGGTGTAGTGGCTCACATCTGTAATCCCAGCACTCTGGGAGGCCGAGTCAGGTGGCTTAAAATCAGGAGTTTAAGACCAGCCTGAGCAACAGCGAGACCTCCTGTCTAGCCAGGTGTTGTGGCGGGTGCCTATAGTCCCAGCTACTTAGGAGGCTGAGGCAAGAGGATCGCTTAAGCCCAAGAATTTGAGGTTACTGTGAGCTATGAAGCCATGTTACTCTACCAAGGGTGACAAAGTGATACTCTGTCTCAAAAAAAAAAAAAAAAAGAAAAGAAAAGAAAGGAACATCAAGCCTTATATTTAAGAAAAATATTTTTAAAACAAATCAAAATCAGTCATGTTAGATAAAACATTTTTTATCTAAAAATTTTCATGTCATATTTCAGGATGAGCATTTTTACCTCTAATTTACCTAAAAAATTTTCCCCAAATTGTGCTTTATGTTTATGCTATCTAGTTTTACCAAGCTCCCTGAGATTTAGTGGCATTAGTGAAGAAGCTGGGAAATATTACAAGAAATAAAACCCCAAGCCAGCAAAATCTCCAATCCAAGAAATTTAATAACATTTCCATTTTAAAAAATTACATAATCATGTCACAAAAGTAAAAAAGTTCAGAAAAAAGAAAAGTACCTATACCCTCAATACCCTAACAGCCCCTATCATTATCTTTTTCACGTATTTTCTTCTGTACTTTTTAGTAAAAGGCAAAGGATTTATGTGATCTGAAGAGAAACCAGAGTATCTTCTGTACTTTTTAAAAGCTTATTTTTGAAGAATGGCAATCAGACAGTATGCTCAAAGTTACATTCTGCAGTTAAAATTTAACCCAGAATAAGTTTCTTTCCATGGGGGGCAGTGCCTATGGCTCAGTGGGCAGGGCGCCAGCCCCGTATACCGAGGGTGGTGGGTTCAAACCCAGCCCCGGCCAAATTGCAACAAAAAATAGCCTGGCCTTGTGGTGGGTGCCTGTAGTCTCAGCTACTTGGGAGGCTGAGCAAAGGAATCACCTAAGCCCGGGAATTGGAGGTTGCTGTGAGCTGTGATGCTACAGCACTCTACTGAGGGTTATAAAGTGAAACTCTGTTTATACAAAAAAAAAAAAAAAAAGATTCCTTCCATGTTTCTCCCTACTTTTCACAACTATAATTTTTACCACCTGCAGAATATGTCAAACGGATGTGCTATATTTATATATTCTTTTATTAAATATTTGGATCTTTTTTCAAGGTCCTCTCCTTTCTCCTTTTTTCTATTATGAATAATGCATAGATTAGTATTTCCTTACTTGTAGCTATTTCCATGTTTGGGATTATTTCCTTAGGATACGTTCCTATAGCTGGAATAGCTAGATTGAAAGTTACAACATTTGTTTGCCTCTCAACCTATATTGTCAGATTACTTTCCAAAATATTTGGACCACTTTAAAATGCTATTGGTGATGATTGATGCCATCATTTGAAAAATGCTTTGTTAATTTGATTGAGGTGGGAGAGGTCCTTGTTTTAATTTGAATTTCATTTTGTTACTACTTAGGTTATGCATAAGTTAAGCATCTCTTCTTAGATAGGACTCTGTATTTTTATTTCACTTTAAGTTAACTATCAATGTGAGAAATATAGTCAGACCTGTCATATATTAAATATGAATTATTTCCATCAATATAAAATATAGATATATATTTCAGGGATTTAGTACTTTTAAGTTTTATTTCAATGGGAAATTTATGTTTATAACTTTGTCATAGAGCTGTAACTCCTGTAAATTTCTTTTGTATGGGCTGAATCAGGATCTATAAATTAGTGAGGTCTTTTTTGTCTTCTAGGCAGAAAAGGGCAAGTGGGGTGAAAACATAGATTAGTAAAAAAGCATATTCATGTAGATAAGGTGTTATTATGGCTTGATAGTGCTCATGTTAAAATTTTATAGCAAAGTCCCATCATTTTGTAGACATCTTTTGATATGTAATTATTTTAAATATAGCCTATTATTTTAATTATCTCTAATTAAAAGCACTTTCACATATCAATGTGCGTTCTGGTAAAAGAAACTTGCAATCCCTTCCAGTTTATAATACAATCTCTACTTCTCTCTTTAAAATAATTTTATATGTAGGCAATAAGTCCCAGGAGTTTCTTTAGATAAGCTATGAATTTTATAACTAGTCCACATTTTTATTTTATTGTGCTACAAAAATAAATGTTAAAAGATTTTTCACTAAGTCTTTTTTGCCATCACTAAGTACTTTTCTTTTATCTGATTATTCACACGCTGCTTTAAATGCATACTAACTACTTCTATTTGGCATTCCGTCTCCTAGTGAGAAGGTGGCTTCACCACATCCTAATTGTCATTCTTATTCCATTACTCAGGTAGCCCTCAGGAGACTACAAGAATGTGTCCTGTTATTTGCAGTTACAGTCAATCATCGCCACCTGAATTAATGCACAATTAAGTTGAGCCATGAACGTCCCAATTTAGATGCCTCTTTAAAAAACTGAAGTTAAGGAGGCATTGTGAACAATTTCAGAATATATTTTTTTCTTTGCTGCTTTCTAAAAGAGCCCACCGGAAGCTTATAAAATGATATCCATTTATTTACTAGTTACCTTTGATTCTTCCCTTCACATTTACATCCATTGATTATTCTAGGACTGATTTAGGAAGCTCTGAGGATAGGCACTCTTCTGCCCCTCGTCTCCTCCTCCATTGTTACATCCCTCCCTCCCTGGGACTGTTCCTTTCTTTCTTTTCTTTTTCTTTATCTCATCAAGGATCCCTGCTCCTACCTCATGCCTCCTTCTTGGTACCCTGCTTTTGTTTTCTTGCCCTTTCTTTGAACACTACCAAATACATAGCTCAAAGATGGGGAACTTTTTATGTTGGAGGGCTGCATTAATTTAGCCATACCCAAAGCAGACCTCATTCAAGAAATTTCAGTTGCATATACTTTAAAATGTACATTATTTTGTAAAAACTAATTCCCATGTACTTAATAATTTCAAAAAATAAAAATTATTTGTTACTTTTTAACTAAACTTTTAATGATTTTGTTGTGTCTGCTTTTTGTTGGAAAGCATTTGAATATTTGGTTGTAGTGCGGATGTTCCCAATTTCATCATCTATCTATGACCTTAAGGGCATTTTGATTTGAGTTAGGTAGGAGAACGTAGATTGGCAGCAATAAGTGGTTAGAAAGCAAGAAAACATTTCTTGGGCATACTGCTAAAGGCATGAGTAGACTATTATATTTTTCCATATTTCAATTAGGTCTTTCTTAGCATCAAACAACGACTTAAAATGTAATCCACTGGGAGCTCAATCAATTCCATATATAATTCTTTAGATACATTGGTGATATGAATTTGATGAGTTTGAAGCTAAAATGCTAATTTGAGTGTGATGTCATGATTCTCAAAGTCAGGGAATCTTTCATTAATAAGCCTATTAATAAGCCAATTAATAAGCCTATAACAGCTGTGTATTCTTCAAATGATTCTCATATATCACCCTTCTCATCAATGACCTTTGCTGACTGGGGGAAATGTTGATCTAAAATTTCCTTTTGGAGAAAAACTGGTTTGAAAAAAGATAGCTTTTTTCAGAATGCTTGGATTCCCCCACCCATATGCTATATAGACTTAGTTTTACCTTACAAGGAAATACTCAAATCATTTTGATTTGACATGGTATCACACAGAAATGCTACATCCTCCCAGAAATTTTCTTTGTTATCAACTACTAGCAAAGTAATTTGTGCCCATTATAAAATTTGCAGAAACTTTAAAAAACAGAAAGAAATGAAAACAACTTGTTATTCCAGCTTCCAGAGGTAACCACTATCACTGCTTTTTCTTCCAGCCTTATTATTTATTTATTTATTTATTTTTTGGAGCATAAGCCTATTATTATTTTTTTTTTATTGTTGGGGAATCATTGAAATCATTGAGGGTACAAAGAACTAGGTTACATTGCTTGCATTTGTCAAAGTCCCTCTTACAATTGTGTCTTCAAGTCTTTTTAAAATTATATTTTTAGGCTGAGCGTGATGCCTCACTCCTGATTTTAGCACTCTGTGGGGCCCAGGCAGGAGGATTGCCTAAGCTCAGGAGTTTGAGACCAATCTGAGCAATAGGGAGACCTTGGCTCTACTCAAAAACAGAAAAACTAGCTGGGCATTATGGCAGCTGCCTATAGTCCCAGCACCAGAGAATAAAAACAATCAGGGTGGAGACTGATGAAAAAGGCGCTGGCTACGTGGGCATAGGGTCGTCAGAGAAGGACAGGTCCTGAGGAGATGCCCAAACTGAACAGACTCCCAAATAATAATAAAAATAAAAAGATTCTATTGTTTTCATAGGTTTTGTGTAATTTGTGATATATTTCAGCTTTTCAGGTGTTTCATTTGTGATTTCATTCTTTCATTCTTAATAAATATATGCCATAGTTTCTAATATGAAAAAAAGGGTCATTAAATTGTATCAGCTTCAGTTCTCAGGAACCACAGATCTACTCCTGGAAGCATGGTCTATGAGGGAGACTAGGATATGTTACGCTGTCTCACTCTCTTTTTCTTTTTTTTCTGGAAACAGAGTCTTACTCTGTCAGCCTTGGGTAGAGTGTGGTGGTGTGATAGCTCACAGCAATCTCAAACTTCTGGGCTCAAGTAAGTGATCTTCTTGCCCTGCCTCCTGAGTAGCTGGGACTTTAGGTGCCCGCCACTATGCTCAGCTAGTTTTTCTATTTTTAGAAGAGTAGAGATGGGGTCTCACTCTTGCTCAGACTGGTCTTGAACTCCTGCGCTCAAGCAATCCACCTGCCTCGGCCTCCCAAAGTGCTAGAATTACAGGTGAGGCACTGCACCAGTCTCCAGGGTCTTGATATATTGCCCATACTGGAGTGCAGTGGCTATCCACAGGCATGATCATAACACACTGGGGACTCGAGCAGTCCTTCTGCCATTAGAGTAGTTGGGACTATAGGCCTGCACCCCTGTACTGGGCTCATAGGAGATGTGACTCCAAAGGGAAGAATAATGTCAGGCGGCAGTCCTTGGGTGGTCACTGGCTCAGCAGACCAGAAAACAAACCAGGTGGTGGAAAAGCGCAAGAGCAGATTTATATTCCAGAACTCTGGACAGGCTTAGAATTTGGATGCCCCAAGTACATCCAAAAGCAAGGCTGAAAATAGGGGGATGGGTTGAATATGTGTATAACACAAAGTTGTATCCCAGTTTCCTCCTGCCACCTCATGCAGCTGAACAGTCCCCTCCCCGACCTGGCTGGTGAAGCCTGGTTCACTCAAGCTTACTCTACAGCTGTCAGTATCAGTGATCTCCCCTCTTGACCTCTCTTTCATTTTCCAACAAGTCAGAGACTTCAGAAAGCAAGATGTCTGCTTGCATTCAGATAAGCTCCTCTGTGCTTTCACATATCAGTTCATTTCTTGAATTAAAAAATTTTGAAACCTAGACCAGATTCTATAGAAAGTAGAAGATTGGAAGGCAGTCAAGGGAGTGCAGGAATTAAATTCTGGGTCTTGCTGAGGCCTTAACATCCTGTTAGAAGAGACATTTACTTGGTAGACTCCCAGCCTGCATGCCACCTGAACACCCAGCGATGTGGCAGCGTTAGAAACGTCACATTCTTCATGTTCTGCTTCCTCTGTGGTCTGGGCAAATATAGTGGTGAAGTCGCCATCACTTGTTTGGCTGCCTTTGAGTCTTAGAGCCAAGATCTCTGTAGCTGTCTGGATCCTGTACTGCATTAGTAATGTGGAGGGATTTATAGAAATAACTTCCTATTGAATGTTTTATAGAAACGTTTTCAGGATAGTTATACATAGCAATAGATCCTAAGGAATTTAATTATTTAATCATTTTTAAAATGCCAGCAGTTTTAGAGAATAATGTTGTTGGGAAAGTTATTTTCCTTGATTTTTTCAAGTTTTTCCAGCCTTGCTTCCGCGCATATAAATATATGTACTGTACACATGCGAGCTCACCATTGCACACCAGTGCAGCCTGCAGTGCTCTGCACGGGTTCTCAGTGCTGGCGGCATGTTAGAATAACCTGGAGACCTTTAGAATCTTATCAGTGCCAGGGCCCCAGTCCCAGAGATTCTGGTTCAAGTGTTTTTTTGTGGGGGGCACCAGTCCTGATAGTTTTTAAAGGTGGGCCAGGCGCAGTGGCTCATGCCTGTAATCCTAGCACTCTGGGAGGCTGAAGTGAATAGATTGCTTGAGCACAGGAGTTTGAGACCAAGCTGATGAAGAGTGAAACCCTATCTCTACTAAAAACAGAAAAATTAGCTGGGCATAGTGGTGGGTGCCTGTCTTCCAGCTTACTTGGAAGACTGAGGCAGGAGGATTGCTTGAACCCAGGAGTTTGAGGTTGCTGTGAGATAGGCTGGGGACATGGCACTCTAGCCCAGGTGACAGAGCAAAACTCTTCCTCAAAAAATAAAAAATAAAAATAAAAAAGTTCCCTAGGGAGTGGCTTTAAGATGGTGGCCGAGTAACAGATTCCTTGCAACTGGGCATGGTGAGACTGGGGAGAGAAGAATTCGGACATACCTAGCTGGCGAGATCTGCCCAGAAACATCCCTTTGGGGACACAAGGAGACAGTGTGAGACTTCTGGATCCCCTGAGGAAGGCAAAAGCAGTGGTGATCTGGCAAGTGGTTGTGTGTGTTCGTTTGGTCTAATCCTGCCGGCAACTGTGGCTACAGCAGCAGTGAGATTGCAAACTGGAAAGGCCTTGCCTGTGAGCTGTTTGGGTTTCTTTTGGACTTGGCACTCAGTTGAACTGCCTTGGGAGAACTGGGGCAAGAGTGTGGGAGACTTTGAGTGTTGTCTGGGGCTCCAGACTGAGCCACCGAGCCAGACGGAGCTACCAGTGTTTGGTTGTGGGCCGTGAGGAGCCATTGTATGAGAACTGCCCCGGCAAGCTCCACCCTCAGTGTCGCAGAACAAGCATCAGATGGGAGTGAGTAATCTAGTGACTGAGCAGCCTAAAGGTGGGGACTAAGACGCCTTGCAGCCTTAGCCCTCAGGGGCATAGGTTGAGACCGGTTTTGGCACGCTGGGTAAGCAGATAGCTACTTAAGGAGTGATCCCAGTGACAAGAGCTATCCTGGGAAAGCTTCTGCTTAGCCCAAGCTAGCAATTTAAAGTGCCTTCTAAATAGGCTGAGGAGGATTTAAGCTCTCCACCCTGTGGGGTTTGAGAAATCATTAGAGGCCTCCGGTCTCCATTTTGTTTAGCCGTATCAACATTGTGATTAACATATCATACCCCAGAAGATCACCTCTTGCCCAGACAATATCAGCAAGATATATATACTGCTTTGTTTCTTGGTTTTGTTTTGTTTTGTGTTTTTTGTTGTTGTTTGTTTTCATTATTGTTGTTTTGTTTTTAATTTCAACTTTTTTCTTAAAGATTTTTCTTTTCTTTTTTTATTTCTTCATTTTTCTAGTTTAAATATAATTTTCCATTGTTGCCTTTTTCAACAATTAGACTTCAATTTTGCTAGTGTTTCTTCCCATAGTAATTTGTTTTTTTTCCCCAATCTTACCCTGTAAAGTTTTCGGTTTGCTTGTTTTGATTTGACTTATTGCATATTTGTCTTCCCTCTCTACTTGGTGGAGGTGGGGTACTGTGTCCAAACAGGCTGGCAAAGAGCTGCTGACCTAATCACCCAACCAGGCACCCCCAGAGGTTGGGGGTTCTTAAGGTTGGGTCAAAGTACCCTACTGTACACCTATATTGCTCCCATCCCCCTCTTTCTGTGCCTTTCTACTTTGGGTCAATAGTTGCCTCTACTCACCCCTTCTCCTTCCTCCATTTTCTTTTCTTTCTTTCCTTCCTTCCTTCCTTCCTTCCTTCCTTCCTTCCTTCCTTCCTTTCTTTCTTTCTTTTTTTCCTCTCTTTCTTTCTTTTTTCCCTTCTTGGTCTTCAATCTTCTCATCCTCTGGTCCTGTACCAAAAGGACTCATTGAAACCCTAGTTGAGAAGCACGGCAATTTAAAGAGCAGGAGGAAGTGAAAGGAAAATTAGGACAAGGAAACAGATAAAAGAAATCATGAGGAAGAACCAGCAGAAAACTCCTGGCATCATGAAAAACCATTCCGGAGCAACACCCACCCACCCCCCCACCTCCCCGCCGGGGCTGTGAGGTAGATACTGTAGAGGATTCCACCTATAAGGAAATGTTAGAAATGTCAGAAAGAGAATTTAGAATACAGATGATGAAAACAATCAAGGAAATGAAGGAAGAAATGAAGGAAAATGCTGATAAACCAGAAAAAGAAATCCAAAAACAGAATCAATTAAGAGAAGAATAAAAGGATATGGCAGAGATGAGGGAAATGAAGCAGTCAGTTAGGGAACTTAAAGATGCAGTAGAAAGTATCAACAACAGATTAGACCAAGCAGAAGAAAGAATCTCAGAGGTAGAGGACAAAGCTCTTGAGATAACTCAGATGCTTAAAGAGGCAGAAAAGAAGAGAGAAAGCAGAACGTTCACTGGTGGAATTATGGACTCTATGAAGCGTTCAAACATATGAGTTATAGGTATCCCAGAAGGGGAAGAAGAAAGCCCCAGGGGAATGGAAGCCATACTAGAGAATATTATAAATGAAAATTTCCCAAATATCACCAAAGATTCTGGCACTCTCCTTTCAGAGGGATATCAGACCCCAGGTCGCCTCAACTCTAACTGAGCTTCCCCAAGACACGTAGTGATGAACCTGTCCAAAGTCAAGACAAAAGAAAAGATTCTTCAAGCTGCCAGGAGTAAGCTCCAGTTGACCTACAGGGGCAAATCTATCAGGGTGACTGCAGACTTCTCAAATGAAACTTTCCAAGCAAGAAGACAATGGT
>CAUYON010068040.1:0-17179 GCA_963573935.1 Arctocebus calabarensis | reverse complement strand
GGTGACTTTTCCTCTTTCATTTTTACATGGATGGAGCTGGAACATGTTCTCCTTAGCAAAGTATCTCTAGAATAGAAGAAAAAGTATCCAATGTATACACCCCTAATATGAGACAAATTCTTTATCGTTCAAGTGAAGGCTACAACCCATTTATTGCACAGGAAGACGGGGAAAGGGGAGAAGGAGGGAAAGGGAGGGAAAGGGTGGGGGGATATGGGAGAAAGGGTAAGATCACATGCGTGGTACATATGCGAAGGGTCAGGAGAAAACTTCTAAATACGGATCAAAAATGTTTTCATATAGTAAACGAGAAAATATCATGAATGGTATGTCAATCAGGTTGATAAAAATATCTCAGATTGCATGTGAAGCCCCCACACTGTACCCCATGATGGAACTAATGTACACAGCTATGATTCAATAAAAAAAATCATAATAATAGCTAACATTTTTTATTCACCGTATGCCAAAGTTACTTATAGACACAATCATAACCAATTATATAACCCTACGAGGTAGGAGCTGCTCCCATCCCTCATTACAGGTAAGGAAGATGAGGCTTTGAAGGATTAAGTGACCTACCCACTTTGCCAATGTCACAGCTGGGATTCCAGGGATTCTAACCCAAGCCTATGTGTGTCCAAAGCCCAGATGACTAATTTTTTTGTGCCAGTACACATTTTCTGTTAAAGTCCAGTCAGTCCATATTTCAGCATCGAATGCCCATAAGGTGTCTGTTACAACTCTGCTATTATAGCACAAACTCAGCCAGATACAAGACTCAAACAAATAGGCAGAGCTGTGGGCCAAAAAGACTTACCCTTTTGGTCTCTGTATTATGAGTTAAAATGCATAAGAGTTGTATGCATTTTCATGATACATGTGATCTTGATACATTCATATAATCAAGAGTAACTGGAATAGCATCATCTTAAATATTTATTTTTCCTTTATGCTAAGAACATTCAAATTATTCTCTCCTAGCTATTTTAACATGCACAGTCAATTAATGTTAACTACAGTCATGCAAGGTCTTATTTCTTCTAAGGCCAATAAATCTTTACTTATAAAAAAACAGATGACCAGTCAGATTTGGCTCAAGGGCCACAGTTTGCTGACCTTTGTAATATTCCTTCATAGGAGAGAGAGGATTTAAGTTGAATCTGTTAAGGACCAGGTAAATTTCAACAGGTGAAGAGAGGAAGGGGAAAAAAGTAAGAAAAAAATACAAGGGTTTGTGAGCAGGTATATGAGCAGCTGGACCTTATATTGGATGGTGAAGGGACCTTTCTCTGAAGAAGAGCCACTGGCACAAACAAGGGTAGCCAAGGGCATGTACTGGCTCGTGGAACTCAAAGGTCCAGAAGCAGGTGGGGCTTCAGGTGGGGCTTGACACAGGTGCTCCACTGACATCAGGCACAGCATGAAGGGTCTTTGTTTGCACAATGGACATTTATTGAATTTCCTGCTTCTCATGAGTCCTCTCCTAGCACTGAAGGAACCCCAATGAACAAGGCTCTGTACTTGCCTCCAAGAAGATTCCAGTCCAGCAGGTGCCACCATGGGAGAGAGTCTGCCTGAGGTACAACCCACACAGGAAAAAAATGCACGGAGGAACGAAGAGGTGGGAGAGCTGGTGGTGCTGCTGAGGTTCCCACATCAAGCTGTACCTGAATTTATACCCCAGCTTTTCAATATCAATAGCCACTCATTTCCTCTAACCTTGTTGGCTTGTTTCTTAATCTAGTAATACCTAATAATAACTCAAATGTCCCTTCTTCAGAGAGACTGGATTTCAGGAAACCACCTATATGTTGGCCAATAGTGAGTATTCAATAAACCTATTGTTTTTAATATACTTTATTTTTTTTAAACAGTGTCTCACTCTGTTGCCCCAGGCTAGAAGGCCATGGTGTCAGCCTAGTTCAAAGCCTCAAACTCCTAGGTTCAAGCCATCCTCTTGCCTCAGCCTCCCAGGTAGCTGGGAATATAGGTGCCCACCAACAACACTCGCTAATTTTTCTGTTTTTAGTAGAGACAGGGTCTTGCTCTTGCTCCAGCTGGTCTCAAACTCCGAGCTGAAGCAATCCACCAGCTTCAGACTCTCAGAGTGCCACAATTACAGTGGGAAGCAGGAAGGGCAGAGTGTCTCCGCAGACCCTCCACTCACACTTCCCGGCTATCAACAGCCCCCACCAGAGTGGGACATTGCTACAACCCAAGGTCCACGGTTTTTAGAGGTCCCCTCTTGACATCTTATGGGTTTTGAGAAGCACACGATGGCCTGTGTCCCCCACTGAGCACAGTTGCATGGCTCAGAAGACATTCTCTAGTCTTTTTTTCAGCCCTGTCTCCAGCTGAATTTTGTCATCATGATAAACTTTTTAAAAATAAATAGGCAATCCTTATTTTATGTCCTTGCTCAACAGGTTCTGGCCTTTTCTCACAGCCTCCTGCAGGGCCCCACCAGTTTATCACTCTGGGATTGGGTTAGGGGTGAGAGGTTAGGTCACCTCCAGAAAGCTGGGGTCAAGAGTGGAAAGCCCTTGGAAGAACACATGAAACTCCAAGTGAAGCAGCAAGGAAACTTCTAGACCTACGCTCTCTGCAGCTTTCATTCTGCTTATTGAACCAGCAGCCCAGCTGCTTTTCGCCCTGAGCACCGAGAATGCACCTGCAGTGAGCCACGGTCCTCCCACCTCCAACAGACTCACTGAGTGTCACAGGCAAATGTTCCAGAACCAGTAACATTCTGCTTCCTGCCCAGAAATGCTACTGACGCCTCTCAAAACGTGGGTGCTGTCTCGGAGGGCGTGAGGAGAGACTGCAGCTTGCCTCTTTTTTGTGTCTTCATCTTGGTCCCCCTCACATAACAAAATGCTCGAGACAGTTAAGGGTGCACCATGTTCTCGGTGCATCTCAAGTGAAAGGTGTCCTGAGCCTCGTGGTGCAGGTCTTCACGTCTGATCTCAGTAATGCGACTTACATGCTGTTCGTCATTATCAGTGTCAAAGAGAATACGGGTTGCCCCTGAAGCCTCTGGAAAACACCTGCTCTTGCACGTTCTCATCTGCCTGCTAGGTGTTCAGACAAAGGCAGATTGGGAGAACAGGTGGTGAGACGGTGTGGAGCACTCCCTTTCTGGTTGAAGGTAATGGGTATATTTAAGCACCCACCAGGTGGATAATAAGAGACCATCCTGCTGGTATTCCAACCTCTGCCTCCTGAGAAAAGTCATTGTGACCATTCACGGCATTGCCTGGCCTGTGCCGTGCCTGATCCTCAGCTCAGCTCCGTGCCAAGCCACCCTGTCCCCACTGAGGGATGCAAAACCATCAGCCACCGAAGAATGGGAAGCAACCGTACAGAGCAGGTCCCTCAACCTCAGGCGACAGGACGTGGGGTAGCATGCGTCATTCCTCCCGCACACTCTGCCTGAGCTTGTTCTCCAAGCTACAGACTCACGGATACGACCTCACAAAGGAAAGCAAAAAAGATGGTTTGCGCCTTTGTGGAGCTGACAAATCGATTCAGGAGACAAATGCTGGTCACACAAATTACACAAATGTGTGTAGAAACCCCGACCATGATCAATGAGCCGCGTTGCCCGTGATGGAGTCGCAGCTTCAGAACTCACCCCAGGCTGACAGTTTCATTCATATTTTATGTTCTATCAACAGCTCGGCCTGTAAATTTAATCTACCTTTGAAACCCATGGAGAGCTCCAACCATGTCAAATATACAGGGCTTTCATACAATTTCAAAATACACGGTGGCTGTGATTCAAAGTAAAATTTCCAGGACAAAATGTTTGTTAGTTATGGAACCCAGCATATGAAGAGAATATCAAATAATAGTTAGTATGTGCCTGTGAGTGTGAGAGTGAGTGTGTGTGTGTGTGTGTGTGTGTGTGTGGACCACCACCGGATCACAGATAAAACCAACCAAGGGCGGGAGGCACCCGTCTCAACCACACACCACATCTAAAGTGGAGGCAGCCAGAGCCTCGCTGGGCGCCATCCACTTGCCAACGTTCCAATGACAGGGCACTACGCTTCTCTCCAAAGTGCATAAACAAAGCCAAGAGCTGTTGCGAGGTTTAAAATGACATCACAGATTGCTCGGAACAAAACTGGGACTGTTTCACAGGCAGAACACAAGGGAAAGAAACCCCAGAGTAGTGGACCTGCCCGGGCACCCCTGGAAGCAGCAGCTATCCGTGTTATTCCAGACCAAGGGCAGGGGTTGAAGGAGACGCAGATGGAAAATCTGCTGAGATTAAGAGGCTGCTGTCACCTCACCGCGGCTGGGGGACTCCTGTTCTCTCTGTGCCACCAGCAGAAGCTGGAATCCAAGATAGAAAAGGAAATTTCAAATGGGTCTGGACACCAGTCTACACCGCTTATCCAGCCCTGCTCTGCGTCCACTAACTGCGGTAGTTAGCCACAGCTGATTGTAAAAGAGCCCCCTCCGCACTTGCTGTCACGGCACCCAGAACCTCCAGGGCCACACAGCGAGTGGTCACTGTGCCCGCCTCACACGCAATCACGATGGAGCTTCCTCAGAAATGGCTTCTCCGTCCTTCGGGGCTTTCATGTGTGTTTTACCGCCCTTAAAAGTCCACAGCTCGAGTCTATGGGTGAAATTTAAACTGAGGAGGCCAATGTCAGACGGTGAACTAGAGCAAAGAATGCGACGGAAGGCATGTCCTCAGAGGACAAATGTGGGAACAGATCCTGAACAGACCAAGAGAGAGAAAGAGCCAGAGAGAGGGAGTGAGAAGGGGGAGGGAGAGAGAGGGAAAGAGGGAAAAAGAGAGGACGAGAGAGGGAGAGAGAGAGGCTGAGAGAGAAGAAAAGAGAAAGGAGGAAGAGAAAGATACTGGAAGGACAGAGAGAGATACATACACATAGAAAAAACAAAGACCAAGAAAAATGTTGGAAGACAGAGAGAAAGAGAGAGGGAGGGAAGGAGGGAGAGAAAGGGAGGGTGATAGAGACACAGGGGGGTGAAGGAGAAAGGGAAGCCAGTGCGCCCAGTTCTGCAGCTATTCAACATATCTTTCTTAGGTTGAACAGAGAGAGAGAGCACATGCTGGTGTCCAATAAATCTAATGTAACTTACAGGCATGTTTCTCTTGCATAATTAAGAAAATGAGGAGAATTCACATGAAAATCCTGATTTCTGGCTTCTCTTGCAAACTTGAAAGATGTATTCACCCTGGACTCCACCTTCTGCCACAGAAACACTGTCTAACCTAAATAGCAGCTGCTGCCTTTGGACAGCACATCCACTCTCTGTTTTGCCACAGTCCCCAGCACTCCCTATTGCCCTTCACCACTGATGTGAAGTTCTGTTTATCACCATTCTTAAACTATTTCTTTCCTTGAACCAAAAAGTTACTTATTGTAACTAAGCCTCTATCATAAGAGGAGAAATCCAACATAGACCAAGAGGAACACATATTTAAGAAATACTTTTCATGCAGAAATGAGGACTGTTCTCATGTCTTCAAAATATGAAGACCCCACCTGATTTACTATTTGTGTGCCCACCTGGCTTATAGGTTTTGGAGGTTTATACCCCTCCCAGGACCCAGACCTCCCTGTCCAGCCTCATTATTCCTGATGATTTTCTCAGATCCTCTTCCAAACCATAACTAACTAGGTCTTACCCCAAGTCTAGATCCAATGCCCTGGGCCTTTTCCTTCTTTGTTGTGAGCCCAAAACTTACCCTCCTCTTGGGACACCTGAGTGATCTCTAATCAGGCAGTCACATAAACACATTCTAAATTAAACTTAAGGAGCTTAGGATGGCTTCATCTTGGGTCATGATGAACAAGAGCCTAATAACTATACATGGGTTTCCTGAAGCCTAAAGTTTTCTAACATGTTTATCTTGGGAATGGATGTGGGAAGTCAGAATGGGGAACGAGGCAGCAAGGAAGCAGGGTCCCCCCCAGAACAGCCCCCGTGCCCCTGCATTGTGCAATGAAGTTCTGTGTCAGGTTCCACCCGAGGGTAAGGGTGGGAGAAGGAATGTTAAAAGTTCCACTACTTTGTTTTAAAAAAAGGTTAACTTTTAAAAGCAATAATATAGCAGTTATGGTTTTGTTGTAAGCCAAAATAACCCATCTCCAGCTAACTGAATTTAGTGGAAGGATAATGGCGGAAGGAGGGAGGCTCTCGCAGAACCCACAGGCCCTGGTGGCTCAGTCTTGAGGGCGCACAGGCGCTGAGGGCCAGCAGCAGGAAGTGACGCAACCATCTCACAGCCAAACAGCTCAGATACCACCCTGCAGCTACGGCTATTGCAACAGCTTGGAGGATTGGCTTCCCAGGGTGGCCCTGTCCTCACCCGATCACTCAGAATTCAAAGCTCTAGGAATGGCGGCACCTGTGGCTCATTGAGTAGGGCGCTGGCCCCATATACCAAGGGTGGCGGGTTCAAACCCAGCCCTAGCCAAATTGCAACAAAAAATAGGTGGGCGTTATGGCAGGTGCCTATAGTCCCAGCTACTCAGGAGGCTGAGGCAGGAGAATCTCCTAAGCCCAGGAGTTGGAGTTGCTATCAGCTGTGACACCACAGCACTCTACAGAGAGTGATAAAGTGAGACTGTGTCTCCACACACACACAAAAAAGAAAATAATAAAAATTAGAAAAAAAAAAAGCCCCAGGACTTTGAATCCTGGATAATCCCCTTGTGGTAGGCACCTTCCTGGGCATTGCCTCTGCTCTCTGGACACCAGGAGCACCCCCACCAACTGTGACAACTAAAAATTTCTCCAGACATTGCCAAATGTCCCCTGGAGACAGTTGAGAACCGCTGAGTGAGCCCTACCTCAGTCACACCCTGTCTTGGAGCAGCAGGAGAGGGTCTGTGTCCCCCACTTCCATATCAAAAGGCAGATGCCTGGGAATGTTCTCCACGCCCAATACAATTAGGACAGTGGTTCTCAACTTTCCTAATGCCACAACCCTTTAATACAAATCCTCATGTTGTGGTGACCCCCAACCAAAAAATTATTTTCATTGCTACTTCATAACTGTAATTTTGCTACTGTCGTGAAAGGGTCGTTTGACCCCCCCCAAAGGGGTTGGTCGCAACCCACAGGTTGAGAACCACTGAATTAGGATAATTCCCTCCCAAATGAATCAAGAGCCATGGAGGTAATGGACAACGGACAGCTAAAAATCTGCAAGTGACAAGGACCACACCCCAAGCTCTAAGAAGCAAGGGCTTTCTTTCAGTCATTGCAAACCAGTCAATAGGCATAACAGACCAGGGACGGAGGTTCCTAGAGCCCTTCACGTCAGCCGTCACCGGCTCTTCCACCTGCCCTTCTTATACCACCTATCAGCGAGGCTCCCTGGATCAAGCACGGAGAAAGATGGTCGGTTCAGTGAGAGGCATCCCAGCTGAATTTCCTCTGTGGCCTTCTGTGGGCTGTCTGACAGGATTTGGAGACCCTTTTACACTGAGTGGAGTGGGACCACAGGTCAGCTCTTTATCAACAGAGAGAGAGACGCTTGTTCCTCCCCTCCACCTCCCTTCCCCCCTCACTCCAAGTCCCACACAAGCTTTGAAAGCTCCTTCCCCACCTGGACCCAGACCCAGCTGTGAGACAAACCTCATCCCTTGAAGCCTTTAAAACATTCAAACTAAGTCCCACCAAAACAAATGGCTTTAAGATTATCTAAACAACAAAAGAAAAAAAGAATTGGAAAACGAATATAAATACAAAAAAACTAAGTAAATGTCTAAAGAGCGTGAATGACCTCTAAGTGTTATGTCTGAATGTTAAGTTTGCTACGATTATATCTTAAATAGATAAGCTTCTGTGAACAGTTCTTATGTAAATAACCAGTAATTTTGATATACTACAATTAAAAGAAATTTCCTAAGACCAAATTCTGCCATGTTTCAAGAAATGTGCCCTGGTTATTCCAGGAATAATTTTGCTTTAGAGACCCAATTAAAGTTATCAAAATTGTAGGTTCTTCTGGATGCTAAAAACGCAATATATTCTGTACATACCTCTACAGTTATAATTTTCAGGGATTTTATTCTACAGATTAAAAAAAAAAGTCTGCAGCCAAGGGGGTGGTGGGATCACATAATTCTAATTTGCAAACAACAAGCACAAAGCTCTGCAATCCTGCAGGCTTGCAGTGAAGGCACAGGTTTGCTCACCAACCGTTGAAGGAGATGCTGCAGTTTTCAGAGCTTTGAAGTTGAAGATGTGGTGAGCACAGTTCCCATGAGGCTTAGCCAGGTTGCTGTGGTTTGTTTCCGCTGCTGCAAAATTAGGGGCTGTCCCAGATGGGCAAGCATCTTGTGCATTTGTATATATGGTAATTCCCTGCAAACATCCTGACATGCTGTGCTTTCTTCAGGCGGAAAGGGAGACTACCATGGGCCCAGCTGATGACAGGCTTTCAAGCATCTCAATTCTCACCGTGCTGATTGTTAAAAGTATGGGCCAAGCAGAGCCGCCAACGAGTGAGAGAGACAAACAGAGAAGGTGTGGCGTGGAAAACAGAATGGGGAAATGAAAACAGTTCTATTGGTGAAATCTGTCAAAATATTTGTCCCACTGGTAACCGGGTGAGGTCTCTGACATATTTCAGTTAGCGGTGTTTTACTTGCAAACAGGATTTGAGCGGCCTGACCTTTATCGTTTCATAACGAGTAATGAAGGTGCCTGTCATGCCCGGATTTCTGTTCTGAGGCTTCAGGAAGCAAAACAGAGACAGGAAAAGAGAGAAAAACCACATTTGTCAATTTTCCTGTTGAAATAGTGCCAAGTCAACCTGTGTGACGTGGCTCGTGGATGGGACCCCAGTCTGGCCACCAGAAGTAATCGCCTACTGGGACCCTGGAGGGTAGAGGAGCATCTTTCTAGAGCTGTGATGACAAAAGCTCAAATTTTCAGATTTGTTTCAAAAGTAAACTGGATTTGATATTTTTTCCCTATAGTCTAATGAAGGGGCTACTGCAGGCTTTCTGTGGAGGGCCAGGTAGTAAATGTTTTAGGCTTTGTTGACTCTGCGGTCTCTGTCATGACTACTCAACTCTGCTGCCAGGGCCTAAGAGCGTGGTACAGGCTAAGAGTGAACACAGGCGGCTGCGTTCCACAGCCACTTGGTTACAGACACAGGTGTGGGCTGGGCTGGCCTTGGCCCTCAGCCCGTGGCTTTGTGCCCCCTGCTGCAGTGGTTGAGCCGGCTCCAGAGACCTTCATAGCTTCAGACACACCACCAGCCATACAAGGATTTGGGAAACCCTCGATGTGACAGCTATCACATTTTTTGCTTCAACCAGTCTATAGCATATTCTTACAATCTTGTGTTGCCATTTTGAATATAGGTTTAATTTTCTCATTACAGGAGGAGGGCTTAGTCGCCCTTGATACAGTTTCCAGTTCTCTGGCTCCTCTGGGTTCCTTACTGTGGTAGCTCCAGATATTTGCCTTACACCACTGCCTCCTGGCCTCCTGGTTGGGAGGTGGCCACCTCCTACAGGACAGTTAGGTACCCCCTTCTGACTCAGCCCCCTGACCCCCATGCCCTGTGCAGTCTACACAAATAGGCCAGTATGATCTCTCAGTCCCAGCGTGACCCCAGAACTCCTGTCTGCTTTCTCTAAACCCCCCGATTAGGACCCAGTGGGGAAACTGCTTGGATGAGGCCCCAGACCCTAGCAGAGTCTTCAGCCTTCTCTCTCTCTCTCTCTCTCTCTCCCTCCCTCTCTCTCTCTCTCTCTCTCTCTCCCTCCCTCTCTCTCTCTCTCTCTCTCCCTCCAGCCCCCCCACCTTGCTTTCTGCCACCTCTGTGCAGACTTTCTGCCAGTCTGCAGTGGCCACCCCTCACCTCCCTAGGATCTGTAAGTAATAAATTTCCTCTATTTTGGTTTCACCTTCTCATTGTGTCCCACACAGCCGCCACACTCAGACCTAACTGGCCCCTGGGGAGGGCTCTCCTAGAGAGTGGCTACCTTGGCTCATGGCAGTTCTAAAGAGAGAGGCCTCAATACCAAATCAGAAAGAAACCAGAACGAAAAATAGACCACCATTTCAGGGGGAGGTCCTTCAATAACAACAAGCTTTTTCTTTAATCTTACGGATTCCATCCTTGTCCCTCACACATCCTGAAATCCATATTACTTTTAGGCTAACATAGCAATACTGAAATGACCCAATGTGCCAGGAGAAGAGCCTTGTGCCTCTATCACTGCTCAGGCAGGTCTGAGAAGAGACTGAGGGAACCAGCAAGTGCTTCTCACAACCTGTTTCCTCTCTAAAAATCACCCCAGGCTTCTCCTTTAGCCAGAACGACCCAAAACAGCATCAGTTCCCGCAGGGCTGCGCTTAGCATGCCCTGGGGATCACCAGGCAGGAATCAAGACTTCACTGCACAGGCCAGTAATTCATTCTGTATACATCTGAGGAGGAGAAACTGTATAAAAGCATCACTTTTCTCCAAAACTAAATCTCTCTTATCATTCGATACTTTCTAGAAATGCTGGCTCTTTCTATCACAAAACGCCACTTTTTCTCCACCTATATGGATGAAAACGTAATTGTCAGTTTCACATTTAATTCTTTTGTTTTTCAATGTTCTTGAGTGACGTGAATTCACTCATATGTGATTCTTCCCAACACTGTGCTTTAAAGCGATGTATTAACGTAACCTCTAATTAATACTGGTCTGTAAAGTCTGAATGTTAAAAAACAATCCCAATTATGAGGCTGGTTCACAGGAGATCCCAGACTTCAGCACCCTTGCCCTTTATCCATCCTGGCCCTTCCCTGGGTTTTTCTGGTCCTTCTCTATCTCCCTTCTGTGACCCTTGATGGAAAAGCCCAAAGTCTCCCAAGTGGAAGGTGGAGAGGCAGCGGCCTGACCTTGGTTAGGACCTGAGGCTTGTCAGTCGGTCTCTGCCAGCTCCCTGCCCTGTCCTCACAGCTAGCAGGGCCACTCCAAGGAGGAACAAAGAATAGAAAGGGTTTTGCTCCTTGAACCAGGTGAGCGGTGAGCCAGGGTTCTTAAGAGGCTTTTCTAGCCATGGTGAAGCAATTTAAATAACAAGGCTCAGGATTAGCCCTTTATTGTGTCAAGGTGGAAAAAAAAAATCCAGGGAGGCAGTGAAATGAGAAAGGTAGATGAGCATTCATTCTCTTACAATAGATCCATTTCCCATCTTGCTAAACACACACAGTCATAATTATATTGCTTTCCGCCGACTTGTATACACACTTCCTCCCTGCTATAAACATACAAGCGCCTCCATAGATAAAAACCCATTTTAATATAGAAACCCCAGTATCTATAATTCATGCTCTTTAGCCTTTACATATTTATTCTGCATTTTAATTAAGGCCAAAATCTGAATACTTTAGATGGATGGTTTCCTTTCTCTTCTATGCATAGCTTATAGGTAAATTACCTGGCAGAAGCCCAAATGCTAAGCAAACACAACAAAGCCTTTTACTGGAGTGCACTATTATTGAACAACTGACCCAGGGGGGCATGGAAAGCTCTCTCCTCTCCAAAGGTAACCATGTCAAGATTGGCAGGACTTGTTCTCCAGCAGTCACAAGAGAATGAGAAGACAAAACACCCAAGTTCAAGGATTCCCAGTACAGCACATCTTTCCACAAGATGTCAGTGCTGGGTCCCTATTCTGGTGACATCTGAGAAGAAAGGGGACCAGGGGCTAGAGAGATGGAAGGGGTTTCAGAAAGGCCTTGAGATGGGGAACTGGCAGGCATTGCTTTAGGCATTACCTGAGTCAGGAAGTCTCAAAACTTAGCTACACTGATGACAAGAAGGGAGAGCACAGTGGCTCACACCTGTAATCTTAGTACTCGGGAGGCCGAGGTGGGAGGATGGTTGGAGACCAGCCTGAGCAAAAGTCAGACCCCATCTCTACAAAACATAGAAAAAATAGCTGAGCAGGGTGGCTCATCGCTGTAGCCCCAGTTACTCAGGAAGCTGAGGCAGGAGGATTGCTTGAGCCCAGAAGTGTGAGGTTGCAGTGAGCTATGATGACACCACTGCACTGTAGCTGGGGTGACAAAGCAAGACTCCGTTTCGAAAAACAAAACAAACAAACAAAACCACAAGAGGAAGGCAGGACAAGTTCTAACCAGGTAGACCAAGATGCAGAGAGAACCGGCCCCTTGACCTTACAGCTTCATTATTAATTACCATGAAATTTTCTAAGGAAACCTCTTCCTCCCATCATGAACCTGACGCCATGACACTTCTTGTTTGACCATACTTAGTCAAAAGGAGGGTGTCACAGTAATTCCAGGAAAACACAGCCCGTTTCCAAGAAATAACATGAATATTCCTCCCCTTGTTTATTCTATAATTAAGCTGCTGCTTAGAGGGACGCACGGAGCCCGGGAGACCTGTCCTTCTCGGTAAAGAGAACTAAACTCCACCCTGTCTGTGGAATAGATTTTCGACAATTCCTAAATTAAACTCGCTCTCACTTTTTACTGTCAGCTCCTCAATTCTTTCTCATGTGAAGACAAGGACCCAAATAGACTTATGGTGATTCCCAACATTGGGAATGACACTCCTGGGTCACCATGAAGTGCACCAGGAATCACCACCTGAACCCCAGATTGTAGTTCCCCAAACTGATACGGCACGATCCAGCTGACACAAAGAACAGATCTAAAAACGGAAAAGCCAAAAGTGCACACTTGACATTTGGTAGGAATGACCAGATTTTTCTATAAAATGTTTGGTGCTTTGAAACCCTAGGAGGTTTCTCCATGAATAATATATCAAGGAAAGTGATCTTTAAAATGTGAAACTTCACCTAAGCTCTGCCCAAGTAGGAGCCAATGCATTCTTCTCCTTTATTAGATCATAACTGTGTACATTACTGTATTTATGGGGTTCAATGTGCTGATTTTATATACAATTTGGAATGTTTACATCAAACTGGCTAACGTATCATTCACCTCACTTATTTAATTGCTGTGTTTAGATACATATACTCTACTATTAATACATTTGACATGTACGCTTGCAATATGCATAACAGGTGGGGCCCACCAAGTACCCTCCCACCACGCATCCATCTCCCTCCCCACCCCCTCGTCTTCTCTCCTTCTTTATGGGCTACAATTGTGATTTATCTTTCATATGAAAGTATGGGTGATTATGCATTAATTTCATAGTAGTATTGAGTGCATTGGGTATTTTTTTGCATTCTTAATAAGAGAATATAAAACAAGAAGAACATAATACAGCGCCATCCATGTAAACATAAAAGAGGTAAAGTCTCCATCTTTTTATGGCAGCATAATATTCCATGGTGTATGTATATAGATAGATATATATATATATCTCACAATTTGTTAATCCATTCATGGGTCGACGGGCACCTGGGCTGCTTCCAATACTTGGCAATTATGAATTGAGCTGCAATAAACATTCTTGTGCAAATGTCTTTCTTGTAAAGTGATTTGGGGTCATCTGGATATATACCTAGTAGAGGAATTGGAGGATCGAACGGCAGGTCTACTTTCAGTTCCCTAAGTATTGTCCAACCTTCTTTCTAGAAAGGACATATTAGTTTGCATTCCCACCAACAGTGCAGAAGTGTTCCCTTCTCTCCACATCCAAGCCAACATCTGGAGTTTTGGGATTTTGTTACGTAGGCTAATCTTACTGGACACATGAAAAAATGCTCATCATCTTTAATCATCAGAGAAATGCAAATCAAGACCACTTTGAGAATGCATTCTTTTCTAATTTCTAAAGCAGAATTTAGCAAATCACAGCCTACAGGCCAAATCTGTACCAATGAATGCCTGTTTTTATAAATAAAGTTTTACCAGAACATGGCCACATTCATTTGTTAACAAATTATCTATGGTTGTTTTCACACTAGACTGGCAAAATTCCGTAGCTGGGACACAGATAGTCTGTCCCACAAAGCCTACAATATTACTTACTCTCTGACCCTTTCCAGGCAGCCCCTGGGTTACGAACAAGATAGTTTCTGTAGATTTGTTCTCAAGTTGAATTTGTGTGGAAGTTGGAACAGGTACATTTACTATTCACTCATTATAGCCTATTATCACCTGTAATGGCCTCTGTTTATAAGTGCAAAATCGGACATCAGTCAGATGTTTGTAACTCGGGGACCGACTGCATAGAAAAACTTTGCTGGACCCTGCTCTCAAGAGCTGTTCCTTCACATTCTGCCAACTAGTCTCTTCCTTCGGGAAAAGAAGTGGACATGAGTCTGAGACATTTGAGATTCCCACATTCCCTGCATTGTACTGTTCCTCACACACACACAAAATAACAGAAAACTCTTGCCAAGCATTTTCTTGTAAGGTAAAACAGTGCGTGTTAATGTTCTGGGCTTTGTAACAGCCCTCCGCTACACACTTCTGGCCCAGCTAACGGCAATGAGGACAGTGCACCCAGTACCACAGACCTGGGGCCAGGCGCTGGGCTAGTATTTCGATGCCACTATCCTATTTTAATACTCAGGCCACTTCAAGGTGGTGATAGCTGACACTTAGACACCTACTGTGCCAACCACCGTTCTATTAACAGTAATCACACAGCCCAGGAGGCTGAGGCTTGGCATTGTAAGATGACTTACCCAGGTGACCACCCAGCTCATGTGAGACGGAACCAGGGAGTTGGTTCCAGAGCCAGTTGCTATGTTTGTCTCCTGGCACCTGTGACTAAAATGCATTGTCCCTCTGGGGTGCAGCTTTCTACTATAAAATAAGGGATCTGCCTTTCCTGAGGTTGGCAAGCTTAGATGAACAAAGAAAATCTTTGAAGATGTAACAAAAACTGTAATGTGCTAAACAAATAATCTTTGTGGACAATGGACTGGATTTCCTTGCCCAGCGGACTCTGCGGTCATCACAAATCTGCCTCTCTCCCCACCCCCATGATGCTTGTTCAATTCCAAGTAGATGATGTGTCAGGGGAGGAGTCTGCGAGGATATGTGCTTATCTCCTTCCTCTTCTGTGACCTGTGAGAGGTGCTAAGACTTCCCGGATCTTTATTTAACGTGCATGCTAAATACATCCATACCTAAATAAATAAATATTGAGAAAGCAGAAAGCCCATGCAAATGATATTGTAAAGCTGTTATTTGAGGCTCATAAAGGAATTGGGATGGGGCCTCCCACACCATCCATTCTGCTGTCTTTGGGCAGAATACCTTGATTTTCCTTGCACGAATCATCCTGACATTTGGGATCAGTCCAGCAGGAATCATCTCAAATCTGTTCTGCCCTTGCCTGGCCAAGAGCAGGACACCTCCCATGCCATGCTTCTCAGAGTTGCCTTGGGAAACACCAAAAGAGGGGGTTTGCCCAGTCCGGACTCTGTACAGACCCTGCCAACAAAGTCCTCTACAGAGACTGAGCTCCTGTACCTACCTGCCGAGCCGGGCTCCCAGGCTTCCCTCTGTCCTGTGAATTGTCTGATAGCCTCCCAATTCATCTGGGTCTTTCATAAGTTAACAAAACTGGTTACTGCCTCTTGTAATCAATCAACACTAATTTTTACAATGCCAGAAGCACTGTTCTTAAAAAAAAAAAAACCTTCATTCAAATGTCATTTCAGTCTCACTTGGCGGTTCCTGTTCTAAGAATATTTTTAAACGAATTTTGTTTCCAATTTTATCATTTAAAGTAAATCTAGACAGCCATTTTTATACAGCAGGTAGAGTAGAAATTGACCAAATATGGACAGACCTACAAATCAAAATTAAAAAGCCGTGTACTTCACAAATGCTTGTTTTTAATAGTAATTACTTTTTTTTTTCTTTTTTGAGACAGAGTCTTACTATGTCACCCTCAGTAGAGTGCTGTGACATCATAGCTCACAGCAATCTCAAACTCTTGGGCTTAAGCGATTCTCTTGCCTCAGCCTCCCAAATAGCTGGGACTATAGGCACCTGCCACAATGCCCAGCTATTTTGCTGTTGTTGTTGCAGTTGTTTAGCTGGCCTGGGCCAGGTTGGAACCCACCACCCTCAGTGTATGTGGCTGGCACCGTAACCACTATGCTACGGGAGCCAAGACAACAGTAATACGCTTTAAGTACATTTATTTTTCTTTTTATCCTTCAGATCCTATCATCAATTTTTTTTTTTTACCTTTACTCCTACTGGATAGCTAAAACTTTGATAAACAGAGATTCTCTAAACTCAACTAGGTCTTGACCTCAATCTGTTGTCCACACAGGTATAACTTTGCTGCAAAGCATTGCTGTCGACTTCCTATTTTACTATGAAATGCGTGACTTCATTAAATGCATCTACAAACAGGATCTGCAGTGTCTACAGAATTTCTTCCGTCTCCTACACTCACAAATATCACAAGAAAGGAAAGAGAGTCACTTAGCACGCCTTGTTCCTCGGGAACCCGGGGAGCACTGTGAACCACTGTTTTCTTCTCCGTTTGCTTATTATAAGCTCTCTGTATAAAATCTTCTCATGCAATTTAGATCCTGCAATAGTGTCCCATAATCTCTGGAATAAAATCTGACCTCCTGACCACGGCAATCGAAGCCCTCCATTAAATGCTAGCTGCGTAAAGTCCGCGTCAGCTCAGATCCCTCCTCCCCCTCCGCACTGCCAGCAGCCGTGCCTGCCACCTCTGGACCCTGCATTTGCTCTTTCCTCTACCTGGAATGCTCCTCTCATCTCTAGGACAAGCTCCTGCTCACCTGCCATTTGAGGCTCAGCTGAAATGTCACCACTTTCAAAAGGCTTTTACGGACCACTTGGCCTCAATATTCCCCACCATCAACCTGCTCCTTCACATCCACCTGCCCTGTTTTACTCCCCAGCTCCGAGTGCTATGGAAACCGCATTACTGATGCCTGGCTTCCTGGTCTGCTGCCTCTACCACAAAGCCAGACCTGTGAGAGCAAGGGTTTGATATTTCTAGGACTTAGAAAAGCCTCTGGAACAGAATGCTTATAGGAGAAAAAGAGCAAAGAAGATAATAAGAAACGAATAAAGGGATGAAAGCGGAGAGGCAGGAGGAAGGAAAGGGGTTTCTGAAGCATTGGTGTCCCTTTGACTGGCTGTTAATTTCTGTAATCCGTGTTTTCAAAAGCTAGGACATGTTGGCCTCTTCCTAAATCTTCTGATTAGAATAATAATA
>CAUYON010068039.1:0-11992 GCA_963573935.1 Arctocebus calabarensis | reverse complement strand
AGCTCACAGCAACCTCTAATTCCTGGGCTCAAGTGAGTCTCCTGCCTCCGCCTCCCAAGTAGCTGGGACTACAGGCGCCTGTCACAACGCCCGGCCATTTTTTGGTTGCAGCTATCATTGTTGTTTGGCAGGCCTGGGCTGGATTCGAACACGCCAGCTCAAGTGTATGTGGCTGGTGCCTTAGCCCATTGAGCCACAGGCGCCGAGCCAATGCCCGACTATTTTTAGAGATGGGGTCTTGCTCTTGCTCAGGCTGGTCTCAAGCGCATGAGCTCAGGTAATCCACCCACCTCAGCCTCCAGGTGTGCTAGGATTACAGGTGTGAGCCACTGCACCCAGCCATATTTTTTTTGTTTGTTTTTTTGTTTAGAGACAGAGTTTCACTTTGTCACCCTTGGGAGAGTACCATGGCGTCATAGCTCACAGCAGCCCCAAACTCCTAGGCTTAAGGTATTCTCTTGCCTCAGCCTCCCAAGTTGCTTGGACTACAGGTGCGTGGCTATTTTATAGAGACAGGGTCTCTCTCTTCCTCAGCCTGGTCTCAAGCTCCTGAGCTCAGGCAACCCACCCACCTTGGCCTCATAGAGGGCTAAGATTACAGGCATGAGCTACTGTGCTCAGCCTGTTCAGTTTTTAGTTTTGATTGGCAGCAGTCAATGTCTCATTTTCTGCATCCTGTAGGGATTTTTGTTGGCCAAATTCTATTTTAGCATATGAATATAAATAAAATTATTCAATGAGATAATATCAAAGGGCTCTAAGTGTGCTGACAGGCACCACCATCTCATTAAATGTGAATATTTTTACAGTGTTACTTGGTTTAAAAAAAAAGAGGTAGACAACCACGGTCTAGTATTTTTAGGTACGTAGGTGAGGCAGTCACCCACACATGCCACCACATCCCTCTGAACAGTAAAGACAGACGGCTCCTGTCTTGCCAGGCTTGCAGGGGACAGCTCCAGTCCTCCCAGGCTATGATAACCTGGCAGTGCATGCTCAGTGTCAACGTTCTTGAGAATCAGCAGGTGCCCCACTCTCTTCTCTAAATCCAAATGCTTGGCAAAGCAGCTGCCAGCAAGTGACATAGGAAGTCAAGACCCAACTCTGTGGTCACTGAGGTGTGGGCACCAAGATGGACAGGAACAAGCCTAGTCTTGGTAGTTGGATCCCTTAAGCCAGGCAACCACAGAGCCCAGTACTGCCCAAGGTCTGAATGTCCTTACCTCCCTCAACGACAAGCCTGGGCAGAGGTCGTCACCGGGTATGTGAACACCCACTGGTCTTCTCAGCCAATTTGACAGTCAGGATAAAAATAACACCAGCCGCATCATTTTCCAAAATTAAGGGCGATGCTATAGCAAATGTATGCAGATGTATACAGACACAGATGGGAACAAGTGTGTTTAATTGTAAATGAGTCAGAACAGAGCAAATGAGATTTCCCTTATATTTGGGTTCCAAAAATTACAGAGAAAATGTGCCTAAAGCAGAAACAAACCAAAAAAAAAAAAAAAAAAAACCCACAACAACAACAAAAAACAGGGGTAGGTTATTGAGACAGGAGTCACATGGGAGAGAACCTTTGGCATCCAGAAGGCTGGTATGGCTTTAGTTTCCTCTGGGGGTAATGAGAGTGTCCTGGCTCCAAAGAACTTGATGCCAGAGGCTCCGATGTGGCCAGAGTGCTAAAAGGACAAACACGGGCACAGATGAACAGGACTCAAGGTGCCTTAGCTTCATGTAGCCCATCAGTGTCAGAGAAAGCAGAGAAAGGGGGAGCCTCTAATGGAACTGTCCCCACGGAGAAGGCCAAAGGCCAGCTTTTATGTCCTCAGGGAAATAAGCTGAGGCAGAAGGAAAGAGAAGGGGAGAAAAAAGCATCTCTGCCTAGCTTTATATGGCCAGAAAGGGGAGAGAAAAAGAAGTATGAAGGATGACAGAATATTGCATGTTTGTAGAATTCCATTTCTCCTTAATAGCTTTGAGGAAGATACCCAGTAGGGTGCCAGGCTCTTGGTAGACATTCAGTAAACACTGGAGGAAAGAAAGGAAAGAGAAAGGATGGAAGGAAAGAAAATGTCATCCTACAAGTTCCTCCCATCCTGTGGACTGAAGGGCTGCAGAAACAGTAAGGCAGATCCCCCAAGTAAAAAGGACCACTCTCCCTGGGGGCTCCGGGAATGTCAGGAATGGACGTGAAAGGGAGCCTCCCCTGTCCCCAGGCCTCCCACCCTTGTAAGCTCAACCCCTCCTTTGGCAGCTGTCTAGAAGGCTCACCTGCCTCCAGGGACTAAGCAATTGTCATTTGCCCCTCAGAGAACCCAGAAAAACATTGGTTTTAGTACAACAAGAGACTGGGCTTACCCCAGGGGCAGCAATCTGACACCAAGTCAGAAAACTCTGCGTCTGAGCAGCCAGGTCTGGCATCTCGTGGGCATTTCATAAATGCCTGCTAGTAGATGAACATATGAATGAATGCATGCATGTGTGAATGAATGAAACAAAGACTCATTCTCTTCACCCCCAAAATTATGGTTTGGACCATTTACTTCTCCCTCCCCAGGGTTGTTTCCTATGTGTCCTAATGATTCTGTCTCCCAACTGGAGGAGCAGCAAACCCAGCCTTTTTACTCTGACTCCAGCTCCCCTTGCTAGAGGATTCCAACAAGGCAGACGCACAAAGGCTCCTGGGGGTAGGGGTGGGGAGAAGGCCAGGGAGAGCTTTCCTCCTTAGCCAACCCTGCATTCTTTGGCTGATCACATTCACTATCCTGGCCTTATCGCCCCAGAAAGCCTGGAGGGCTAGGTTGGCCTTGCTGACATTTGACCTAAGGCTACCCCTCAACACTCCCCCACTCTCTGTATTTCTGCCTTGAAAAAATCAGATACTGTGTGTCTGATGTACTACAGGTCTGCTGGGGGAGGTCCAAGTGCTCTGAGTGCCTTGCACCCAGGATAGCTCTTGTCTCAGCCCTGCTAGTCTTCTAAGTCACTCCTCTGGCACCCACCCTGCTAGTTGCCAATGGATACAGAAGCAAAAGAGGAAAATGAAGAAACAGCGCTCATAGCATCACTCAGCAGAGCAGCGTGCAATCCAGCAGCACAGTGCAGCTCCAGTCTGCCACATTCCAGCCTGCCAGAAGGGTTACTTAAAATGAAGTCAAAGAGAGCTGAAGAAACGCCTCTACCCATACATAGCCTTGAGTCTGCTGTTCACAGGGTTCTTTTCTTTTCTTTTCTTTTTTCATTTTGAGACAGAGTCTCGCCCTAATGTAGGCTAGAGTGCCTAGATTACAGCGACTTCAGACTCCTGGGTTCAAAGCCTCCTCCTGCCTCAGCCTCTCAAGTAGCTGGGACTATAGGCATGAGCCACCAGACTCAGCTAATTTTTCTATTTCCTTCCTTCCTTCCTTTCCCTCCCTTCCTTCCTTCCTTCCTTTCCCTCCCTTCCTTCCTTCCTTCCTTCCTTTCCCTCCCTCCCCCCTTCCCACCCTCCCTCCCTTCCTTTCTTCTTGCTTCATTTCAAGAGTTGGAGGCTGAAGCAAGTAATAATTGTGCCATTGCACTGTAGTCTAGGCAATACAGCAAGATGCCATTTTTATAAAAAAGAATAGATCCTGGGTGGTGCCTGTAGCTCAAGGAGTAGGGCACCGTCCCCATATGCCGGAGGTGGTGGGTTCAAACCCAGCCGCAGCCAAAAACTGCAAAAAAAAAAAGAATAGATCCTTAGTGAAGCCTTCAGATGAATGCAACTTCAGGCAAAGCAACCCTCAAATTCATGAGAGGCCCAGGGCCAAAACCACCTTATTGAGCTGCTCCCCAATTTCTGACCCCCCAGAAACTGTGAGATAATAAATGTTTATTTATTTATTTATTTTTTCTGAGACAGAGTCTCACTATGTCACCCTCAGTAAAGTGCAGTGGCATCACAGCTCACAGCAACCTCAAACTCTTGGGCTTAAGTGATTCTCTTGCCTCAGCCTCTCTAGTAGCTGGGACTATAGGCACCCACCAAAACACCCAGCTAATTAAATGCTTATTTTTATTTTTATTTTATTTTTGTAGAGACAGAGTCTCACTTTATAGCCCTTGGTAGAGTGCTGTGGCATCACACAGCTCACAGCAACCTCCAACTCTTGGGCTTAGGTGATTCTCTTGCCTCAGCCTCCCAAGTAGCTGGGACCACAGGCGCCCACCACAACGGCCGGCTATTTTTCTGTTTTGCAGTTCTGGTGAGGCCGGGTTTAAACCTGCCACCTTCGGTATATGGGGTCAGTGCCCTACTTGATGAGCCACAGGCACTGCTCAATTAAACGCTTATTTTTAAATTTAATTTTATTATTTTTTTTCTATTTTTGTGGAGAGGGAGTCTCATTTTGTCACCTGAGCTAGAGTGCCCTGGCTTCAACCCAGCTCACAGCAACCTCAAACTCATGGGTTCAAGTGATTCTCCTCCTTCAGCTTCCTGAGTAGCTGGGAAGGTACCTGCCATAATGCCTGGCTAATGTTTCTATTTTTAGTAGAGACGATATCTTGATCTTACTCAGGTTGGTCTTTTTTTTTTTTTAGATGAAGTCTTATTCTGTCACCTGGGTAGAGTGCCCTGGCATCATATACCTCACAGCAACCTTAAACTCTTGGGCTCAAGTGATCCTCTTGCCTCATCCTCCTGAGTAGCAGGTACTAAAGGGGCCTGCCAGAATGCCTGGCTATTTTTTTAGAGAAGGGGTCTTGCTCTTGCTCAGGCTGATCTCAAACTCCTGAGCTCAAGCAATCCACTTACCCTGCGAGGATTACAGGTGTGAGCCACCTTGTTGGGTCCTCAGTCTGGTCTTGAACTCCTAAACTCAAGGGATCCTCCTGCTTTGGCCTCCCACAGTGTTAGGATTACAGGTGTGAACCATTGAAGCAGGCCTTATATGGTTATTTTCTTAAGCTGCCTCTTTTGGGCATAATTTGTCACACAGCAATAGAAAACTAATGTGCTACTTTTCCTCCGTTACTCTTCCCTCGCTATTCAGGCCTTTCTGTTTGTCTCATACTGTTCCTTCTGTGCACTTGCTCACCAGCATCTCTTGGTAGGCCCAACAGAAAGTGTGACAGCACAGTTCTGAAGCTGCTTTCAGAGCTCTAAGTTGGCTAAAAGACTACATACTTTTCTTTCTCTTGGCAGTTTTTTTCCTTTAATTTATGTTTCCTTTTACAATCAAAGGAAAAAAGAAGCCAAATTTCTTGATTGATTTAAACTGCCCTCCTCCTCCCTGTGGCTTTGTGAGAGTGATTTGACATGAGATAGTTCTTTCTCTTAGTCCCTTAAAGCTTCTATTCTCTTTGTGAACAAAAGAAGTGAGCTTGCCAAGAATAAATGGGACTTGGACCTCAGAAGGTTAGAGCTGGATTTTAAATCTAGAATTCGTGTTCTCTGAGTGGACTCCAAACTTGGCAGCTTCCTCGCTGTACTCTGATTCAGTCTCTCTGCCTTATTGGACTGCTTTTTCCATCAGCGCCATAGCGCATTTCCTAGGGCAGTTTCCTCAAAGGGCATGATGGAAATGCACACTTGAATACAGAACTATCTTAATTCCGTAGCACAGGGTTGGGCATGCTTAGAACTGAATCACAGGACTGGATTCAGCAGAGGGTTCAAGTTCTAGACCTTGCTTTTCCCTTGTTTTAATTTTCTGTCCAGAGAAGCAGCTCTGAAAATTCCCAAGGGACAATAAACTACCTGTGTGCCCCAAGTCACCATCCTAAGATTTAGCATTAAGGAGACTATTTCTCTAGGCTTTGTGATACTCCAGAGTAGTAGACAAGACAGAAAAAAGAGAAGTTTTTATTATTTTTGGCAACTTTGGTTGTCTTCCTCTCCTTTGGAATGAGTACAAATTTCTCTGAAGGTCCTAAAGGACTTGGGAGGACACAGAATATTATTTACAGAGCCCTAATCATGTACAAGATTTTTTTGTTTGTTTGTTTTGAGACAGTCTCATTGTGTCACCCTCAGTAGAGTGCCCAGGTGTCATGGCTCACAGCAACTCTTGGGCTCAAGTGATTATCTTGCCTCAGCCTCCCAAGTAGCCTGGAGAGGGACTATAGGTACCCGCCACAATGCACAGTTATTTTTAGAGACGGTGTCTTGTTCTATCTAAGGCTGGTCTCAAACTCCTAAACTCAGGCAATCCACCCGCCTTTACCTCCCAGAGTATAAGATTTTTATTTTTCGGGCAGCGTCTGTGACACAGTGGGTAGGGTGCCGGCCCTATATACTGAGGATGGTGGGGTCAAACCCGCCCCCGGCCAAACTGCAACAAAAAATAGCCGGGCATTGTGGCGGGCGCCTGTAGTCCCAGCTACTCTGGAGGCTGAGGCAAGCAAGAGAATTGCCTAAGCCCAGGAGTTGGAGATTGCTGTGAGCTGTGTGATGCCATGGCACTCTACCGAGAGCAATAAAGTGAGACTGTGTCTCTACAAAAAAAGAAAAAAGATTGTTATTTTTCATATTCCTCAAAAGAACGAAGTGAAGAAGGAATTTGGGGCAATTTTAAAACATAGCTTGAAATTCTTCAACCCTCACCAACTAATGTGATCTATCTTATCCTGTACCCTTGAATCTGGGTAGGCTAGTGACTTCTAGAGTGTGGTAGAAATGATGTTATGTAACTCCCAAGGCCAGGTCATAAAAGACTATGCAATGCCTGCCTTATTGGCTGGCACACTCGCTCGTGGAGCTTAAAGTCACCATGGAAGAAATCCTGGAAGCCACCATGCTGGGAGGAAGCCTAAGCCACGTGGAGAGCCCATGCAGAGATGCTCTGATTAACGGTCCCAACTGAGCCCAGTTTCAAGTCATCCTAGCTTAGGCACCAGACATGTCAGTAGAAAAACCTTCAGATAATTAGATGATTTCAGTCATTAAAGTGACCCATTTATTCAAGGCATCAGAAACAATCTATTAGCTTGCCGACTGTAGCTCAGTGGTTAGAGCACTGGCCACATGCACCAGGGCTGGTGGGTTCAAACCTAGCCTGGGCCTGCTAAACAGCAATCACAACATCAAGAAGTAGCCGGGTATTGTGGCGGGCACATGTAGTCTGAGGCAAGAGAATTGCTTAAGCCCAAGAATTTGAGGTTGCTGTGAGCTGTGATGCCACGGCACTCTATCAAGGGCAACATAATGAGACTTGTCTCAAAAAAAAAGAAAGAAAGAAACAATCTATCTGTGCCTTGTCCAAATGACTGACCCATAGAATTTGTGGCATGATAAATTGTTTTTTTTAAATGCTACTAAGTTAGAAATTCTTATACAACAGTAGATAACCATAACAGTATTATGTCTGTGCAGATGTGTAAATTAAGACTTGGAGAAATTAAGTTTTAAGGCCAGTAAATGACAGAAAAGCAACTTGAACTTAGGCCTGTTTTAATATTAAAACCCATCATTTTTCCACTAGAGAACTAATCAGGAATGGGGTGACTAGCTGGGTTGGGGCAGGGGATCATACTATCGTAATTTTTTTCAGTTAAATCATACCCCACATCTATACCTACCTTTCCACCACATCACACTCCTGGGGACATTTGGCAAAGATCAATCCAGCCTCCCTGACTGGACATGGTCTGATGCTGAGTGAAGAAAGCGGCCGCAGGATCCCTGGGTCTGGAGGCCTCATTTCCAGCAGTGCAGACCTGTACACTGGTGCCATGTTGACCCATTTTCAGGAGATGCTGTTCTCCAGGAGAGGATCTGCGCCAAAATCTGAGAACCAGTCAGTAGCCCTTTGAAGATTAGCCTAAAAAAATATGGGTCCATTCATGGGGTGGAGGTGAGGCAGGATTGGTCCTTTGTTTCCTATAGAGAGAGGATATGGGGTCTGCTTTCTCCTCTTCCCTATTTACAATAGTGCTGAGAGTTTCATTTCATTAGTCTTTATAAAGTCTCTGGAGGGTGTCAGGTGCCAAATGCTATAATAAGTGTGAAATTTAACTACTTTTTCATCAAGGCAAAAAATCCAGCCTGCAGAGATTCAAAGTCTGGGAAACTGCTGGTGAAAGACAGGAACCCTATTGTCAACTTTAAATAAATCGCAACTGAAGCATGATCAGGGACTGAATCATCACAGCAAGTTCTTTCAGGAGCTCTTGCTGTCCAGCAAGGGATCAGCAATAAGAATTTGTTTCTGGAGGGAGTCCTGATGGAAACCTCAGCCCTGCTACCTCTCATGGCTGGGGGCTTCCAATGGACCATCTTTTTCTTCCAGAATATGCCACCCTGGGCGGCACCTGTGGCTCAGTGAGTAGGGCGCCGGCCCCATATACCAAGGGTGGTGAGTTCGAACCCGGCCCTAGCCAAACTGCAATTAAAAAAATAGCCAGGTTGGCTTGGCGCCTGTGGCTCAATGGGCTAAGTTGCCAGCCACGTACACCTAAGCTGGCGGGTTCGAATCCAGCCCGGGCCTGCCAAACAACAATGATGGCTGCAACCAAAAAATGGCCGGGCGTTGTGGTGGGCACCTGTAGTCCCGGCTACTTGGGAGACTGAGGCAAGAGAATCACCTAAGCCCAGGAGTTGGAGGTTCCTGTGAGCTGTGATGCCACAGCACTCTACCAAGGGTGACAAAGTGAGTCTCTAAAAAAAAAAAAAAAGAATATGCCATCCTCACATCTATAGCCATGCCACCCTGAATGCCCCTGATCTCATCAAAATACACATATCCATTCTCCCCAAAGAGGCTCACCATCCCTACTCCACAGTTCTTCGTTAACACACTTCTCACATCCTCTAGGCTGCACCTCCTGCCTCCCTCTTACTGCAATTATTTCAGGTGAGCACTGCTGCCTGAGTTTTCTAAAGGTACAGCCCTGGCCATTAACCTTTAAAGAGCAAAATGCCAATAGTGCTGCATCATAGGGAACACATCTATTCACAGCTGCTTTTTCAGATCACAAGGTAGTAGGCAAAGAGAGAATTTTGCTTTCATAACAAGCAGGTGCTTCGAATTAATGCAGGGGGAGAAACAGCCATGACGTGATCTAAGCAAGCAGTGCAGAATCTGGGTCAAACCAGAGGGGCATTGGGAGCATACTACAAGAAGGTCCCGGAGCCAAAGCTACGAGGAGCAACTTTGGTCAAATCCACCAGGGAAAGAAATTAGCATTTCTTGTCTGAACTCTTACTATGTGTCAGGTGCAACATAAGATATATCACATACATTATTTCATGGCATTGTAAACCTGTGAATTTCCATTTTATGGACATGTAAACTGAGGCTCAAAAGAAATAATTCATTAACTGAGGTAATTATCCCAAATCATACAGCTAATATGGGAGGGTCCTGAGATTCAAACCCGGGAGCTTTTTTTATTTTTTATGTTTTATTGTATTTATTTATTTATTTTTGAGACAGAGTCTCACTTTGTCACCCATGGTAGAGTGCTGTGGTGTCACAGCTCACAGCAACCTCCAGCTCTTGGGCTTAGGTGATTCTCTTTCCAGCCACCTGAGTAGCTGGGACTATAGGCGCCTGCCACAACACCCGCTATTTTTTTGTTGCAGTTTGGCCAGGGCCAGGTTCGAACCAACCACCCTTAGTATATAGGGCCAATGCCCTACTCACTGAGCCACAGGTGCCGCCCTTTTTTATTTATTTTTGAGACAGAGTCTCATTTTGTCACTCTCGGTAGAGTGCTGTGGCATCATAGCTCACAGCAACCTCAAACTCTTGGGCTTAAGCAATCCTCTTGCCTCATCCTCCCAAGTAGCTGGGACTACAGGTGCCTGCCACAATGCCTGGCTGGGTTTTTTTAGAGATGAGGTCTTGCTCTTACTCAGGCTGGTCTCAAACTCCTGAGCTCAAGCCAATCCACCAACCTCAGCCTCTCTTTGTGCTAGGATTTCATGTGTGAGCCACTGTACCTGGTCCCCAGGAACATTTTATTTCAGCTCCACATTCCTTACTTTAACCTACTGCTGGAGCCAGAAATTTATTATTCTTCCCTTGGCTCAGCTACCCCCCAGTGTGTGACCTCCACCTTCCTTAAAAAGGAAAAAGAAACAAAAGGTTAAAGATTATTCCTAAATGTTTCTAGAATGACCTGAATGAAAGGATTTTTTTTCATACCCCTTGAGAAGGTTCCAAAAGAAACTCTGAACGTTAACTGTTGGGCTCAGAATCAGAAATCCGTGCCATAGAAACACCCACCATTCCTAACTCTGCTGCCTAATCCTCACCCACCCCTCACAGTCAAGCCCAAACATCATCCCTTCCACAAAGCTTCTCAAGTGCCTACGCTTCGTTCTTTCCTTTGAATTCACTTAAAGGTGACTTCAAATACCCAGCTCTTGAGGCTGACAGAACGCTGATGTGCAGATGTTTTGCGCATCCCACGAAGCACGGCATCTCAGGCAGTATATCAGAGGCTCTTCTGCTCATCTGCCACACAGGCCACCACCGGCACACTTGTTATCCCAGCCCACAGGTTCATTCGGCCCAAAAAGCTTTGCTGCTTTGAGGCCAAATTAGAGCAGAGGTTTCCTAGAGTCCAGCCTCCCTGCGCCCTCCCCAGGGAGGAACTGCCAATGAGTTGGGTTGAGGTCTACACAGCTCAAAAGACACTGGCTTTAGATTACCTCCCAATCTGGCTGCCCTTCATAGTACCCTCCTTTTTCTTCACCATTCTTCACTCCAGGATGGTAATGCAATCCCATTAAGTGAGCTTGAGACTGGAGGGGGAAACAAAACAATATAAAATGGAGACTTTGGGCTCGGCCCCCACGGGCTAAGGTGCCAGCCACGTACACCTGAGCTGGCAGGTTTGAATCCAGCCCGGGGCCCGCCAAACAACAATGGTGGCTGCAACCAAAAAATGGCCAGGCGTTGTGGTGGGCACCTGTGGTCCCAGCTACTTGGGAGGTGGAGGCAGGAGACTCGCTCGAGCCCAGGAATTGGAGGTTGCTGTGAGCTGTGATGCCACAGCACTCTATCCAGGGTGACAGCTTGAGGCTCTGTCTCAAAAAAAAAAAAAAAAGGAAACTTTGGCACTAGGTGAGGTGGCTAACACCTATAATCCTAGTACTCTGGGAGGCCACCGTGGGAGGAACTGTTGAGCTCCGGAGCTCAACACCAGCCTAAGCAAGAGCCAGGTCCCATTTCTAGAAAAATAGCTGGGCATTGTGGTGGGCGCCTGTAGTCCCAGCTACTTGGAAGGCTGCGGCAGGAGGATCACTTGAACCCAGCAGGAGTTTGAGGTTGCTGTGAGTTAGATTAATGCCATGGCATTCTAGCCTGGGCAACCAAGTGAGACCCTGTCTCTAAAATAAAATAAAATAAACTTTTGGCTCATTCTCCATTATTTCCCATTGCAGGAAAGGAAACCACCATTCACTCAGTTGCAAGCCAAAAACCTGTAATATTCAATCCAGCAGCCTGTTGCTTCTATCTTCCAAATACTTTCAGAATAATCATGTCTCACCATCTCCAGTGCTACCACCTCACTTCAGGCCCCTATCTTCTCTTATTTGGATACTTGCACCGCTAACTAGTCTTCCTGCTTCAGTTTTTGCTCTCTTTTAGCCTACTTTCTGTGCAACATTTAGAACTGCTATTTAAATTAATAGCAGTTAAATAAATTAACTGGCTATTTAAATTAATTAAAATTTCATTTCCTTATCCTATTGTCCCATTTTAAAAGCTCAACAGTCACATCACCCCAGTGGCTACCAATATTAGACAGAGTAGACCCAGAATGTTTTCATCATTGCCAAAAGTTCTGTTGGACAGAGCTAATCTAGAGTAAGCTTTTTTTTTTTTTTTTTTTTTTTTTAGTCTTTTTTTTACTTGGTATAGTGGTGTGGCGTCGTCACAGCTCTCAGCAACCTCCAGCTTTGGGCTCCAGTGATCCTCTTGCCTCAGCCTGCTGAGTAGTTTGGGACTACAGGTGCCCACCACAATGCCCTGCTAGTTTTTCTTTTTCTCTTTTTTTATTTTTTTTTTTG
>CAUYON010068038.1:0-16035 GCA_963573935.1 Arctocebus calabarensis | reverse complement strand
CCTGGTGAAAAGGGCATGGAGAGGGATTTAGCTCTCCTAACAAGCATGAGAGCTCACAAGATGAGAGCAGTGGTGAATTGGCAGTCTGTACACCTGTGGTTTTGAGAGACATGAGATCAGCTTTATATTAGGGCAGAGGAGAAGGCAGTCGGGAGCATGCACATTCTATCATGGACCCGCTTACTCTGACTCTGTCTCCTCTCCTTTCTGCAGAACTCCAGCTTGGCATCTCCTTGCTGAAGATTACCAAGCTCTGCTAAAGACTAAGATCTATCTCTCTAAGAAGACTGCTTTACTCTCTCTAAGACTCTCTCTCTCTCTCTCTCTCTCTCTCTCTCTCTCTCTCTCTCTCTCTCTCTCTCACTAAAGTAGACAGCCCTCAGGAACCTAAGAGAAACTATACCCGAGCAAGGTAACTTAGTGGTCTGCGTCTGGATCCTAGTTAAGCTGAGCCCAAGACCTGGCCAGTCCTGGGCCCTGGCAAGCGGTGGCAGAAGTGTCTTGTGACAAATGGCAAAGTCAATAGGATTGGGATAGTGAACGCTTGTGACATTTAACTGATGAGTAATTTGATCTATCACCTTGACTGGGCCATTGGGTACCCAGATTTAAAATTATTTCTCTGAGAATGTTTCTGGATTATATGAGATTTGAATTGGTAGACACAGTAAATTAGATTTCTCCCTCCAAAATGGGTGAACATCATTCAATCCACTGAGGCCCTGAATAGAACAAAAGGCAAAGGAAGGGTGGGTCTGCTCCTTATTTTTCTGTCAGTACTTGAGAGGGTACATCTCATTTCATCTTTTTCTACCCAAAGACGGGGATTTGCATCATCAGCTTCTCTGGTCCTCAATTCATCGATCTCATATGAATTTCATCACTAATATGCTGGGTCTCCAGCTTGCAGGTGGCAGACCATGGAACTTGTCAGCTTCAATGACCATGTGCTCCGAAGAACCCCTGTTGATATATTAACCATCGTGCTGTACCAATGAGTGGAAAAGAAGGACGGCTACACAGAGAAAACCAGAAAGAGACAGAGTCATTCACACATAATGGTGAAAAATAAAGTCTCATCAAAACTGTCAAAATATTTATTATTAGACCCAAGAGCTCATTCTATGAGTATTAAGGATGAAAAGCAATAATCCATCAATTCCATTCAAATGGGATAAACACTGCAGATACAGAAATAAGATGAGAATCTGCCTGGAAGTGTTCCTGTTTATGAAGGATAAGGAAAAACAAGACCTCCTGATGGCTATTTAGACAGAGGCAGTGCATTAGTGCTAGGGCTATGGAAGTTCAGAGAGCAGACACATTCTTCTTAGGGTTAGGAGGTGGAGATGTTGCAAATGATAGAGCCTAAAAATCCCACAGCTGAGGCATAGGTACATAGGCCAAAACATGGGGAAAATTCCCAGAAGTCCATGCAAAGCTTGGTGCACCATGTTGAAACATTAGAGATTGTGTGATCTAATCTAACACCCTCTACCATCTTTTTATCCAACAAACATTGCAAGCACTTAATGGGAGTCAGGCTGTCCTTTGCCATGGAGACATAAGTTTTCTGCATTCACTGAAATCACATTCTAGAATCTTCCACTTAAGAATAGGGCAGTTGAAGCCCAGCTGAGGCCCCCTGGGGTGAAATTGAGGTAGTGTTTTCCCAAGATTGCACAGTAAGGAGATGGCAAAACACAAGCTCACATCCAAGACTCCAGCCTGCTATCACCTCTCAAGAGACACTGATTGAATGAATGAGTGAGTAGAGAACAGGGTATTGTAAAATTACTTGGTCGGCAGAGAAAGCCACCTAACTAGGTACTCAGGTGGAAGTCTTGGCTTTAGTCTGGCTCGACTCCATAGGTACCTACCTTCATGGCATCAGCCTGTAGCCAGGACAGCCCTGGAGGTCCGAGTCCAAACCTTTCCATCTTGAACATCTGCTCTCTCACAGCAGCTTCTGTGGAGCCTCCTTTATTCCAATGAGTCCGTGCATTTTGTTTCCATTTTGGTTTTTGTTTTTGCAAATCCTCAGGCAAGCCAAGGAAAATCAAAATCAAAAATACAACTTCCTGAAGCACTTTCAGTGACAGCAGTCATGAGAGGAGAAAATAGCCCAGCAGAGTGTAAATAAAGCCTACACAGCAAAGGAGAGGCTGACTGGCGTAATCTCTCCCCTGCTCAGAGCTGGAAAACCACTGGAGCATCCCCAGTGGTGAAGTATCTTGTAGATGGCCCAGCTGTCCAGCTTGGAACATGACACCCAGGGCTGTCTGATGCCCAGGACAGTTGTTTACAGGCACCCAAGTGGCTAATAGGTAGAAGCTATGAGTCCATTTCCTCTTCTTGAACAGCCTTGTTTTCTTTTAAGGTGGTCAGTCTTAGAAAAGCCCAACAGAAATGTTCCAGTGTGAAGTAACCAGTGGAAGCTGGATCATGTGCTTAGGACTCTTTAAAGCAGGACTGGATCTCAGCAAGCCACTCAGAGAACCCTCTCAAGCTCATGGTCATTTGAACCCTGACAGCACAGGTAGAGGACAGTAGAGCCTATCACTGTACACCTCTGGCCCTTCGTAACTGGGGTTCGTTTCCTGAATCCTTCAGCCTCCTCTTCTCTTTCTCACTCGTGGCTGGTCCTTTAATGTTTTCTGTCTTGCAGGTGCTAGGATGTAGCTAAATCCAGTGAATCTGAGCAGCTGACAGCCTCCTAATGCACCCAAGTCCCGCTGGTAAATAAAGAGTATCATACCCAAGAGATGGAATTTCCTCAGACAGGACCTGACCACCTTTGACTATAAAAAACGAAATCCCAAATGCCTGAGGCTTTTTGAACTTCTGGAAAGATCACTCATGTATATGAATTCTATGGAAATTAATTCTTATGATCTCCATTCATAGCATCTTAAGTGGCACAGGACTGAAGGAAAATATTCACTCAGCCTCTACAGGCTTCTGGTCCATGCAACTCAATTTAATTTGAGCTACAAAATATCTGTAGTCAATCAATATATTTTTAAAAGGGAAAGAAAGAGATACTTATTAAGCACCTACTATGTGCCAGGTACCATGCACAGTCTTCAGGATATAGAAATAAAGGAACACAGCTCCATCTTTGAGAAGATTGCCAGCTAGTCTTTATGAGATGTCACAGAAACATGCTGCAAAAAGCAGAAATCCAATTCCACAAAAGGGAAAAAATGTTGTTATCACCATAATTTAAACTACATAATTTTAAGCTCCGAAGAGAGAGGTTAATTAAAACCAAAGCAGAGTGGAAAAGGCTTCTGGAAAGTGCAGTGTCAGATTGCATCTTAATCAGAGGCAGAATTGTTGGATGTTTGCACCAGAATGTTTATTGCAGCCCAATTCATAATTACCAAGTCATGGATGCTGCCCAAGTGCCTGTCGACCCATAAATGTGGTATATGTCCACCATGGAATACTATACAGCCATGAAAAGGTAGAGACTTTACCTCTTTTATACATGGATGGAGCTGAAACATATTCTTCTTAGTAAAGTATCTCAAGAATGGAAGAAAAAGTATCCAATGTACTCAGTACTATTATGAAACCAATATATAATCACCCACACCTTCATACGAATGATAAAACACAACTATAGCCCACAACGAAGGAGGAGAGGAGGGGAGGGGAGAGGCCGGGTGGAGGGAGGGTAATTTGTGGGACCTCACCTATTGGGCATAATGCAAGGGTACATGTCGAATCTATTAAGTGTAGAGTATAAATGTCTTAACACAACAAATAATTAAGTGAGGTATATAAAATCAGCACATTATATCCCATAAATGCATTAATGTACAAAGTAACGATTTAATAAAAAGAATAAAAATAAAAGCTCAGAGTGGAGCCAGACTACCTGGGCTTGAATTCCAATCCACCTCTAGCTAGCTGTGTTTACCTTGGGCAAGTTATAAGTTATTAAACTCTCCATTATATATCCTAAATGGGAATAATTAGTACCTACCTCATAGGGTTGTCCAGAGAAGTGAGGCAGTTAATTAAATGTTTAAGGTACTTCCTACAGTGCCTGACAAATAGGAAGCCTGCAGTGAGATGTTAGCTACTAGGGAGTTGAGCCTACATACAGCCCCAACTTCTCTTCTCTAGGTCAAGTGCTCTGCTAAGACATTTTAATGTCTATCACCCCATTGTTCTTCTCAACGACCTTGCCAGGTAAGTGGTATTTGACCAATTTTTCAGTTGAAGTTGAAGCTTAACAGGATAAGAATAAAGCACTTAAGCTTCGTTCACTTCTGTTTAAGTGAAGTAGGGTTAATCATGTCTGTTTCAGACTTGTGAGCATGGAGAACATATGAAACTTAGTAAAGGGAATGAAAGCTAAGATAAGTGTTTTCTATGACCTGCAGCTTTGTGTTGTTGGAATAAGTGCTTCAAATTCAAATGAACATCAGGCCTTGCAGGTGAAATGATGGGTACAAATATCCCCATGCCTTTCAAGAGCCCAGGGCCTACGGGGCTGCTGCAGTGGCTGGAGAGCAATGACTAGAATTATTATTATTTTTTTGGCACAGAGTCTCACTCTGTCACCCTGGATAGAGTGTGGTGGCATCATCATAGCTCATAGCAACCTCAAACTCTTGGGTTTCAGCAATCCTCTTAATTCAGCCTCCCTTGTGGCTACAGGCACCTGCCACTATACCCAACTAGTTTTTCTATTTTTAGTAAAGTTGGAGTCTCCCTCTTGCTCAGGCTGGTCTTGAACTCCTGAACTCAAGGGATTTACCCAACTCAGCCTCCTAAAGTGCTACGATTACAGGTGTGAGCTGCAGTGCCCAGCCCAGTGACTAGTTCTTGTTCATCTCAGGACTCCCCTGACACCACCACACAGTGTCCAGAACCGAGTGAGCGCCCAGTGCAGAGCTGTTAGACTGCTTCTGACCGGTCCCAAGTGGCCCTTGTCCCACTTCTCCTTAGGACCAGGACACATAGGGAATAAAGGGCGTGGGACAGATGTGGCTAATGGACAGGCTCATCTATGCTTGGGCTCAGGTGGATCATGAAAAAAATGTTAACATGGAAATCCCAGCAGAGTAATATAGACGCCTGATGGGGAAGATAGTAAATCTCACTAGATGAAGTAGAGAAGCCTTCCTGAGTCAGTGACAGGTGAACTGGGTCTTGAGGGCGATTTCATGAGCAGACTGAGGGTTGAGTGAGAGCCTGACTATTTGGAAAAACTCCAGTGTGGTTGGATAGGGTGCTCGGGGAGCGTACGGAGCTGAGCAGGGATGTGGCTACAGTGGAAAGCTGAGAGAGTCCCTGCCACCATCAGGTAGACTAGATGACTCCCAAAGTGCCCTTAAATAAAAAGTTATCATGAGATAATGTTATGTGTGGATGGCATTTTAAAGAAGCTTGTGGAATACAAATTACTACAAGACTGTTGTGGCTGTCATCCGCTCCATCACACATTAGACTCTCTGTATCTTTGATAGTTCCAAGAAAAGTCGGGCTGCCCCTTAACAACTGGCTCAACTTATTCAAACGGGTGCTGTGAATTTCGTAAATCTAATGCTTTTCTTTTTCTTCCAGCTATTGGAGCGTCAAAGGCAGATTCATGGCCGCTTGTAACAGCGCAATAGGATAACACGTGAAATACTTCGTTTGCTGATGCTGCCACTGTCTCACCTTACTTTCCTGCCATTGTTGCTCTTCTGCCCGCCTTTGTTCATTTATCTCCTCTCCTGACTTTTGTTATTTATATCTCTTGAAGGCACTTCAAATCCTGTTTTGGGGTGAGGCAGGATATAAATAAATTACTAACACTAAACTCTTTATTGCAGCCCAGGGCTTTCAGCAGAGTGACCATGTGCATGGCCTGCAGAACGGGTCCCGGGCTCTGCAGCTGCTCGGCCACCGTGGCCAGCCTGCAGCAGCTGGACGGCAGGCGCTCTGCAGGCCAGAGATGTAAGAAAAGCTAGAAAGGGTTAGAAAGGAGCCAAATAAAGGCTCTGATAGGAAGATGGCCCAAGCCAAAGTCTGACCCTATGGGTGAGAGAGGCGAGGGATGGGTGTTGCTGCCAGCCAGCCCCCCTGACCAATGACGAAGAGGTAGCACCGCAGACGGAATGATTGATTCAAAAGGGAATGGCTGAAGCTCGCTCAGGCATTTGGCAGCTTTATTTCTTCCACCAAAGCTTATATAGGCACATAACTTAATCAATAAACATATGACTTAAATCTTGGCTCCAGGCCTCTTACTACCTGGCACCTACGGGCCATGGATTAACCAGATTAACTGATAACTACTTTACTAACATTATCTAAAGCTATTCTTATGGGCTAAGGTTTAACCAGATTAACTGATAACCACTTCACTAAAATTATTCTTATGCTAAGTAATCAAAAACAAACCCACAAAAGGAGGTTTTGAGGAAATAAGCTATTTGAATGCTTGACCTTTAATAGACCATCTGGAGGCAGTTAATCATATTGAGGGAGTAGACTGGAAATTCCTGAGATATAAAGGTAACTGCCTGCAGGCCTACCCTCATGAAGCTGGGCCCTAAATCACTTCTACCTGATTAAGCCCTAAGCCACATATGGAGTTCTATCCAGGCTTTTTTTCCTTTCTAACTCACAAAAGACCTTAAACTTGCCTTCACAAAATGGAACCTTTTTTTTTTTTTTTTTGAGACAGAGCCTCAAGCTGTCACCCTGGGTAGAGTGCCGTGGCATCACAGCTCACAGCAACCTCCAATTCCTGGGCCCAAGCGAGTCTCCTGTCTCCGCCTCCCAAGTAGCTGGGACTACAGGTGCCAGCCACAACGCCCAGCCATTTTTTGGTTGCAGCCGTCATTGTTGTTTGGCGGGCCCTGGGGATGGATTCGAACCCGCCAGCTCAGGTGTACGTGGCTGGCGCCTTAGCCCGCTGAGCCACAGGCGCTGAGCCACAAAATGGAACCATTTAAAAGTTTACTTATAGGCTTTCCACCTATGCCCCAGTATATGTTTATATCTGCTTTGTTAAAGATCACTAGTTGTTGGTATATGACTTTATTTTGGGGTTCTCTCTTGTGTTCCATTGAGCTATATGTGTATATTTATATATGGACCATACTGTTTTAGTTACTATAGCCTTGTAGGATAATTTGAGTTGGCGTAATATGATGTGTCTAAATTTATTCTTTTGTTCTGGATATTCATGCTTTTTTTATTTCATATAAAATTCAGGATTGTTTTTCTAACTTTGTGAAAAATGATACTGGTATTTTGATGAGAATTGCATTGAATCTGTAAACTACTTTGGGCACTATGAATATTTTTAACCATATTCATTGCTTCTACCCGTGAGCATGAGACGGTTTTTCACTTGCTTGTGCATCTATTTGATTCACATTTATTTGATTCAATAATTCATTTGATTTTTCATCAGTGTTTTATAGTTCTCCTTGTAGAAATCTTTCCTGTCCTTGGTTAAGTTTTGTTTTGTTTTCTTTTGTTTTTCCTGCTATTGCAAATGAGACTGAAGTTTTGATTTGGTTTTCACTTTGGCTGTTAAGAGAAATGCTACTTATTTCTCTACATTGATCTTGTGATCTGAGATTTTACTGAATTTATTTATTAATTCTAGGAGTCTTTTGGAAGAATCCTTAGGGTTTTCTAAAGATAGGCATATTATTAGCAAAGATGGATAGTTTGACTTTCTCTTTTCTAATTTGGATGCTCTTAATTTCTTTCTCTTGCATCATTTCTCTGTCAAAGACTTCCAGTCCTACTTGAATGGAAGTGAGGAAATTGGCTCTCCTTTTCTCGTTTCACTCCCCAGGGAATGCTTTCAACTGTTCCCCATTCCAGTATGATGTTGGCTATGGGTTTGTTACCTATGGCTTTTATCATTTTAAAGTATTTTGATTCTGTTCTTAGTTTGTTAAAATTTTTTGTCTTGAAGGTATGTTGAATTTTATTAAGTGCTTTTTTTTCTGCATCTATTGAGATGACCATACAGTTTGTGTTTTTAATTCTAACTATGAGAATCACCAATATCCTTTATAAAATTCCAGTTATACATATGGTCACTGGGATGCTGATATAAATGTCCAATTAGGCTTTTTTTTGTTATTCAGAAATAAGCTTAAATTTGACTTCACCAGAAAGACTTCTTTCAAACCGTCAAACTAACATGGTCATTGTTTGTAATATTCTTAATTTTGAATTGCTGCATAGAATTTATCAGCCAATATTTTTCTTGTTTTTTAACTTACTTATCTATCATTGCTATTGCTCTGTCATGTTTCCATACCAAAATGAAATGTGAAACACTTGAAGGATCATGTTCTTTTGTCTACTTTCATGTGTACATTCCTGGCACCCAGGGCAGGCCTGGGCCAGAAGAAAGGAGTCAATCCTCAATCAAGACTTGTCAAATTATTAAATGAATACAAGATTTTCATGAGAGTGACAACATAGGAGATGATTTGCATCTCACAGTCAATGTATAAGTTAGTAATCATTTTTCTCTTCATTTTGTATAATCACTACTATATTTCTAATATTGTTTCAGTACTCATTTTATAGCTGCACAGGAAAATTAATCATAACAATCAGTGGCAGTGCTCTGATAAGTTATTATGACATTTCACTTTATAGTCTGGCCAGTGAGGGTGTACAGAGTTGTGGTTTTAGAAATAAGTCCATTTGGGGGACAGTATTTGGATGAGTAGGTTCAGAAAATAAGGTTGAGTACCACAAAGCATGCACTCTTGTAGAGTTCTAACACAGAGTCACTGAGCTCAAATGGAGAACATTGAGAGCATCAAGGAAGCAGCATCAACAGTGCCTGAGAGGCAGGAAGTGAGGAAACATCAAGGAAGTCTCCCTGTGGATCATTTGGTCCCTTTGCAGAATGTCAAGATTAGGACAAGATAAGGCAGGCCTTGGAGAAGGACTAAGGAAGGAGACAGAGTCATATTTCTCAGAACTGAGCCAACAAAGTTTTTCCCATAGCATGGCAAGCCACTGCTGATTTCCCCCAAATTGAGCTAAAAATAATAAGAAATATTTCATAAACATGGGCTCTAGAATCAAAAGATGACTTATATACTTATTTGCTGAATAATTTGGAGCCAACATTTTAGTTTTAAAACTTTACTTTCGGATGTACACTTAGTAGAGGAATTGCAGGATCAAACAGCAGGTCTACATTTGATCCCTGAGTGTTCTCCAAACTTCTTTCCAAAAGGAACATACTAGCTTGCATTCCCACCAGCAGTGCAGAAGTGTTCTCACACCTATAGAGCATCAAGGGTACAAATCAAATCTATCAAGTATTGAACACAAATGTCTTAACACTGTGATTAAGTAAATGAGGTAAAAGCTATGTTAATTAGTAGGATGTAAGCACTCCAATTTGTACAAGTAATCACCACATTGAATCCCACAAAGGCATAAATGTATTCATGATCTACGTATGTGTGTATGACTTAAAAAAACAACAACAACAACAAAAACTTCAGTTTCCTCATTTTGAAATAAAGCAACATCTACTTCGTTAGATTATTGGGAAAATCATGGATGACCTATGTTAACAAATCAGTACCACAGACCCTTTGCTTGAAGACTACTTCATGATTTTCTGCAGTTGTGATTATTTATCTTCTCTCTGGCCATAGCCAGCCGCAAGCACTAATGCAGAACATCTGCATCATTTTGGACATCAGTGGAGAGTTCAAGTCACAGAAAACTGGGCATATGCTAAAATTCTTCAAACTATATGCTCATTTAAGGACCCTAGAATTATTTTGGCGAAGACTTTCAGGCTTCATGGAGAAAAAACCCAATTTATGATGTGAACATTAGAGCTATTTCATTTTCCAATTATGGATCTCTATGGTAGTTAGGAAAAGAACATAACTGAAGATCAAATGGTGTATGATATCCATTAAAATAATTTGATATAAAATTGTTTCTTCTTAGGGTCACTGGAAGCCAAGACCTTCAGGTATTGACAAACCATGGAAAGAAATTCCTTACTTACCAAGAGACATCATGTCATGGATATTGAACTCTTTTTATTTTGCAAAAATATTTCATTATTCTTGAATGTGATGTATGAATAGCTATATTTTTTCAAAATATTTCATAACTTTATGTCTTTTTCAGTGGCTCATATGTGTACTAAAATAATTAAGAGGTAGGTCTATTTCATGAAAAGTGACCTTTAAACTAAACTCAGGTTTAACTAAATTCTTACCAAAAGCTATTTTTTTAAAACAATTTAAGAGCACTAAATATTTTCCTGCAAGGAATTGATGGAAACTAAATTTTGTACAGTGACCCAGGAATGTTCCAAGCATCACATTTTTCCAATTCATTACAAGGAGGAATAATTGATTTTAAATAATTACCCACTGAAAAGGAGAAAAAGAATGATAATTAGCTAAGTCACCTGAGTACTTCTATATATTATTAAAATAATCATATTTCTTGAGGACATAAGGCCAAAAAGTGAATTTACTACTTACAAAAATCTAAACCACAATGAAAGCGAAAGATATACACATTAAAAATGATAAATGAGTACTTTCTCTTTTTGTTTTGATTATGTTTCATAGCAGAAGTTAAAGATTCTTGATATCAAGATTTGAGGGAAAACTATATAATGTGTGTACAAAAGATTAAACTTAGACTGATTATCTAATTTCTAAGCTTCCAAAGTAATTATCATTAAAAATATTACCTTATGTATCTAAGATACATTTACAGAGGTTTCTCAGCAGCAATTGATACGGTCATTGCAATTATTCAGAGACACTCTACGGGAGGTTTTTGAAGACACGTCAAAGATGACCTCATTAGAATACACTTAAGAAGCCTGAATTTCGTTGGCTTTGAAAAACTCCCCTGTGGGAGAGGGAGGGCACAGTGAGGGCCATTTACTAGTGTCTTCTCAGTGAGGACATTTCAGTGTTATCTCTAAGTGGGTATTCAGCAGCTGTTGATGGAAACATGAATTTTCAGATAAATTCAGGAGAGAGAAATGAGATATTTTGACTGAGATATATTATCCTGTCCTGCTTTGTAGCAAAAAGGCAGTAAAGTGTTTCTGCAGGGTCAAGTAACAGAGAAGTCATCAGCTAGTGGCAGGGAAGGCATTCATGCAGCAACATAATAGAGTGAACAGAATGTGAATTAGGCTGAACTCAAAGATTACGAGAGAGAGAGGAAAAAAAAAAAAAGGAACAGTCCACAAAATGGAAGGCCAAGGGCCCTGTGCACGTGGTCCATGGTACAAAAGAAGATATTACTAAGAAGGACGGTTTCCCTGCTAGTTAGAGAAAGCACAGAGATATCAAGGCCTCATTTGGGGGGTTGGAAGGTGCTATTCCTTAGCTTGTTTTTCTTAAAGAAAGCCTGATGATTCTGAAAATAAGAAGATTATCCTTTGGGATTACCTTTAGTACTTGTGTTGACAGGAGAGGTGCTTTCTGAGACGGATACAGTTTGTCATACAGCCACTGGTACAGAGCAAGGATCAGTAGGGCAGCAACAGGAAACTTACCCATGAGCATGACAGTGCCTGCTTGGTCACTATGGCAAAAATACCTTCTCTGCTGTCTTTTCCATGGCTTCTAGTTTATACCATGTTTCAGTTGGTTCTGATTACTATAACAAATTCCTATATCTTGGGTGGCTTAAATAGCAAGTATTTATTTCCTGTAGTTCTGGGGGCTGGGAAGCCCTAGATCAAGGTGCCAAAAGATTTAGTGTTTGGTGAGAACTTTTTTCTCGTTTGAGGATGGTGACCTTCCAGCTCTTATCCCTACATGAGAGAGGGAGGAAGATCATCTCTCATGCCTCTTCTTATGAGGACACTAATCTCATTCATGAGGGCTCTTCCCTCATGGCTTAATTTCCTCTCGAAGGTCCCATCTCCAAATACCATGGCATTGGAGCTTAGGGCTCCAACATTTGAGTCTGAGGGAGGCACCTGTGTTCAGTCTGTAGCACACAGCAGACATTTACGGGACTTCTAATATATGTCAAGATCTATGCTGAGAATTCAAATGTGAAAGACAGCTTTCCCATAGGACATTCAAAGGAAATTGGTAGGAATGATGTCATGTTACTGTTCTCAGAAAGGTAATACCTTGGTAATTTTGACAAAGAGTAAAAAAAAATTTAAAGGGAATAAGTCCACACATAGTGAAATTGTTGTTCTTACCATTGATCTTATTGCTTGTACTTAATGAGCTTTTTACTGTTCTCATCTTTAATTACAATAGTTGAGAAAGAAGCAAGATGGAGGCAAGATTTTTTCTTTGATTTTTAGACAATTAGTGAGGTAATTTGTTCTTTATTTGAAGAAACTCAAATCTTATATAAAACCACTTTTTAAAAAGTGGCATGTAATATATCTTTTGATTTGATTTTGGTAGCATAGATCTAATTCATAAGAATATCATTAAAGTCTAAAGGGAATAAACTGTTCTCTTTTAACTTTTAAAAAGACATTGCAAAAGTGATTTACCTAATTGACATTCTACATTTATAACTACAGATGTCACCAAATTCAGGCTAGGAGCCATACTGTCAAAAATCTCACCAGTTTTACGTGAAAGAAGGTTGCCCAAAACTTCATTGGTTCCTACATAAATAAAGTTGTTTTGGGAAACAGAAGAAAATGAATGGAAGATCTTTTATTTCAAAGCTCTTGAAAGAAACGAAGCCCTGTTTTAAAAAAGAAAGAAAGAAAGAACAGTCAAAAACAATACATAAAGACCAGAAGATAAAATAATTTGCTTTTATTAGCCTTTAATATTGCTAAATGTTGGAAAATTTGTGTGACATGTTTTGGATTGCTTCATTCAGAAATCATTTTAACAAATTTTTAAGGTATATAAGATTTTTTTGACATATTACAACTGGATTTTTATTCAGTGGGTATGATTGCATATGCACAGTGTTTTTAGAAAAGCATGTTGAAGTTCTTTCATTTGCCAATAAAATTTCATTGTAGAGTGTCCACCTTTTTTTTGTTTATTTCATTCAGTCTTCAGTGCTATTTCTAGAAAAGTAATAGAGCTTATAGATACAGAGTTCACTGAATGGACACCGAAAACAGTATTTAGAATTTTGAAATATTTTTATCTTTACCTTAAAGTAGAAACAAGACTAGTTTAACTCTCACTTACATATTTTAATAATTATTTTTAATGCATTATAAAGTAAGTTTTTTTTTAGTTCATCTTTAATAAATGAAAAAGAAGTCAAAATAGACCAACTTTAGTAGAAGATCTTTTTTACTTTGAAAAAATGAGTTGCAGTAATAGGTTAAGCTTTCTCTCCAATTTTTAAGTAGAAAGTTTTTAAGTAGAAAGTTTCTCTCCAATTTTTAAGTGGCAGTCTTAACCCCCAGTACCTTACACTGTGACCTTATTTGGAAATAGGATCATTGGAGATGCAATGAATTGTGTAAAATCAGGTCATGCTGGAGTAGAGTGGGCCCTCAGTCCGACAGGATCTACATCCCTGTCAGAAGAGGAGAGACATTCATGTGAAGATACAGAGACAGAAATCTGGAGGGGAGAAGGCCATGTGAAAATGGAGACAGAGCTTGGAATTAGGCTACTGGGGCCAAGGATTGTCTGGGGCTATCACAAAGCTGAAGAGGCAAAAAAGAATCTTTCCCTAGAGGATTTCGAGGGAACTTGGCACCACTGACACCTTGATTCTGGACGTCCGGCCTTCAGAACTATAAGGCAATAGATTTCTGTTGTTTTAAGCCACCTAGTGTGAGATAAATTACAGCAGCCCAAGGAACCTAATACAATGACTATGACAAATGTCCAAATTGCATTCATACAACTATTTACAGAGGTATTTCTTAGAGATCTGCAATACCAGCCCAAGAACACACTGCCACTAGGTGTTTTATCTTTATCACTCCCAAGCAACCATGTGGCTGAGATCCTCCTTTATCAAATAAATAATAGATATCTTTACTTTTTTTGATATTCTTTTGCTGTAAAGCAATCACAATCACATTTACCGTATTTTTTCTTCTTTTATCTCTGTCCGTACTTTTTGCCCTTTTCTAATGTTTATCACTATCATCTCCATTGCCATAAGACTCAAGTTTTATTTTTTGTTAACCTTACATTAGCCAGTAATTCCAAAAACATATGGCCATCATGATATTAGATAAAAGTCATGGCAGAATGTAGGATGTTAATTCTCTATCCTCATCACCAGAGTATTTATGAATAATCATGGAAATTTAGTTAACATAATCATTTTACTTTTGATATTTAAAGCTCATCTTAAATCATTTGCAAGTCAATAATATTTTCCACTGATGGGGTAAAAACCCTTTATGCCGCTTCCTCAAGTGTCTGTTGCTGACAGTTCAACATTGTATTTAGTGAGTTGCACCATTATGCCTAAACGGAAAGCATGTGTTCATCAGCTCTGTGATTCCTGACCTCCTTTGGTGAGGAGAAGAAAGTTTCTTTGAGATAATTACTGTGGTTCCAGGGGATAAAGCCTTCCTGCCTATTTGCCTATTAGGGAATGCATTCATTGAAGAGAACTCAAAATACAGTTTAAATAGAACAGATGTTTATTTCTGACTCTGCATATAAATTTTACAGTAAGCAACATAGATCAATAGGTGACTCTTCTACGCAGTCATTTCAGGCTCAGGTTTTTCCCATAGCTTTGCTTCTTTAAGCCCCTAGGCCCACCATCCTTATCTGCATGTTCAAAGCTCTCTTCCATACAAGGGGAAGAGGAAGAATATGGAAGAACATATGTTCAATTTTTAAGACTCAAAACCAGAATTAGAAATCATCATTTCTGCTCACGTTTTTATTAGAATTTAGTTATTTGGCTAAACGTAGCTTTAATCAAGACTAAGAAATATAGCCATTCTCTGGCCAGATATACTTCTTCGTTTTTTTAAATTAATTCATTTATTTATTTGGAAGGTGAATGAATGTATCTATCAGTGAATGAACACAGTCCCCTCTGGGGCAAAGTGAATGAATGCATCAATGAATGGACAGAGTCCATTCATGGAATTAAGGCCCAGGAAATTCACATGAAACTGACCTAGGCATAGGAAATGGGGGTTCCACATTTAGTCCCAAGTGCAAAGTGAAGGAGACACCAAGGCACAGGTGACTCCTCAGCAGTTGTCCAGGCTTTTTGGATATTGGAGCCTCCAGTCGGGGTTGCAGGTCCCCCTCCTTGCCAGTCATCCAGCCCATGGTTCTTCAGCTGGCTGCTGCAGCACCGACACCACCAAGGAGGAGGTGGCAGGTCCTCCAGCTCCCCTGAGCTGGCCAGGATGCCAAATGTCCTGCATCAATTCTCCCTCTCCGAGTAGAAATCCCAACTGCTGTTAGGGAAAAGGGGCAAAGACTCAATCTAACTGCTTCCTGCTGAATCGGGTGATGATAGAAGGGGGCAGTTAGGGTTTCTCCGGAGGGAGAATGATACAGTGGTTCATGGACTGGAACCATCTTTATTGCATGTGGCTCGATGACATTTCTGGAAAACACAAATCTCATTAGTATAATCAGTAATAGGCAAAGGTAGAGCAGCATTAGGTCAGAAGCACTTATTCAGTGATGCTAAAAGAAAGCTATATTAGGAATTTCTTTTTGCTGTTTCCTGAATAATAACTTCAAACTTTCTTTTGGCTCACAAGTGTAGGTGGTCTGTGGTTGGCTGTCTTCACTGTCTGCCTCCGTAGAAGATGGAGGGCTCCAGGATTTTACTTGTGACTGATGTATGCAGGAATCGACTCCTATAACTTCAACAGGTGTAGAAGAGGACAAGATAACAGGAAAGGGGGCTTCCCAAGTTGGGGTTAGGGAAGGTGAATTAGAGGGAAGAGTTTTGATCATGACTAGATCTCCAGGAGGGAAAAGTTCCTGTTCTAGTTAGTATGTCCCTCCCCAAAAGGGGAGCAGCACTTTCAGACATGATTAGGGAGGCATGAGAGAACAGCAAGCCATTCCAATTACAGCTTAAAGGCTG
>CAUYON010068037.1:0-14887 GCA_963573935.1 Arctocebus calabarensis | reverse complement strand
GATCGCCAAAATGTGGAAACAACCTAAATGCCCACCAATCCAGGAATGGATTAACAAGCTATGGTATATGTGCACTATGGAATACTATTCAGCCATTAAAAAAAAATGGAGACTTAATAGTCTTTGTATTAACCTGGATGGAAGTGGAACACATTATTCTTAGTAAAGCATCTCAAGAATGGAGAAGCATGAATCCCATGTACTCAAGTTTGATATGAGGACAATTAATGACAATTATTCACATGGTGGGGGTGAGGGAAGGGGAGAGTAGAGAGAAAGAATGAGGGAGGGGTGGGGAAAGGAAGAGCAGAGAGAGGGAAGGAGCGAGGGGGGTGGAGTCTTGGGGTCTTGGTGTGTGCCACACCTTTTGGGGGCAAAACATGATTGTAAGAGGGACTTTACCCAACAAATGCAACCAGTGTAACATGATTTCTTGTGCCCTCAATGAATCCCCAACAATTAAAAAAAAAAAAGAAAAAAGAAAAACCAGCATTATTCATAAATAGCTAGTATAGTATTTCTAACAGCAGAAATTCCTGAAGAAAATTGATTTTTAAGTACTTACTAAAGGTCAGCAACCTTTGGCAGAATTTTTTTTTTTTAAAGGTTTTGGCCAGGGCTGGGTTTGAACCCGCCACCTCCTATATATGGGACCGGTGCCCTACTGCTTTGAGCCACAGGCTCCACCCTCCAGCATTTTTTTAATTTAATTTTTATCAGCTTTCAAAGATAGAGATGTCTTATTTTAGAGACAAGGCAACTGGGTTTCTAAAATGGGAAGCAACTTCAAAGGCCATGGTTAAGTATAGGATCAGCCAGGTGCCTGGTGCCCCTGATTCCTGAGATCACACCTTCTAGCTTGGCTTCAGTTAGTTTGCAGCTTCCTGCTACATTACATTCATAATCCTGCTTTCATTATGGCAAAAGCAATAATAGTCACACAACACAACTGTTTACAGTGGCCTCTGCCTAAGGCCATTTGATTCAGACTCAAAACCGCCTATGTGTAAGGGTTTGACTTTGACAAAATAAGGGTAATAAGGGTAGCTTTCATATCTGAGGAAAATCGAACAGGTCATTTTATTTAATATAGTGACATATAATCATTTATTTTATTTTATTTATTTTTTTTAATTTTTTAAATTAAATCATAGCTGTGTATAATAGTGCAATCATGGGGTACATTGTGCTGGCTTAATATACAATCTGAAATATTTTCATCAAACTGTTTAACATATCCTTCATGGCATTTTCTTAGTTATTGTATGAAGACATTTGTATTCTGCATTTAGTAAGTTTCATCTGTATTCTTCTAAGATGCACTGTAGGTGTGGCCCCACCAATTACCCTCCCTCCACCTATCCTCCTCCCTCCTCTCCCCTCCCTTGCAATCATTAATTTTATAAACAGTAGAACCTCTATAAGTTGACCATCCAAGGAACTGTAACAAACTAGTCAACATACAGATGTGGTCAACATAAGGAACTTGGCCGAATGTACTAATATGTACATGTGGTGCATGTTTGGTCTGTGAGAATTAGGTTAACTAAGGAAGTGGTCAATTATGGAGGTTCTACTGTATTTTAATCAGTCTTCATGTCTATCATTCTTTATGTTTTACTTTTGAAAAATTTCTTCTCCACAACCAAATGATTATGTGCCCCTTCCAAAGGCAACAGCTTCTTAATGAGAGTAGAGATGAGAATTCATGTTCGCAACAGAGAGTTAATTGTCCTTTCTAATATACCATGATCCCTGGTGTCTAATGACATGAATTGTGAATGTTACTTTCTTTGCATTATTATTAATATTGCTTTATATTTTGATGCAGTAATTGTCTGCTTTCTTTTCTGAATGTATTTATCTTCTTTCATTCTTTTGGAGGTTTTTGTTTCTAGTCCTTAAACACTGTTATTGTTATTAAATATTAAACCCTTTTTAATTCTGTGAAGGCAAAAAGTGGAAACCTAATAAACACATGTATATGTAAAAATAAAAAAAAAAGTTGATTTTTGAAAATGTTATGTAAGTGGGTTAATATAGTATGTAACCTTTAGGGATTGACATTCTTTTCGTTTAGCATAATCCTTGAGATTCATCTATGTTGTGTATATTAGTAGTTTGTGTACCTGTGTTGGTAAGGGATATTCCATGGCACATATGTACCATAATCTGTTTAACCATTCACTTGCTGGTGGTTTTCAGTTTTGGATTATTACAAATAAAGCTGCTATGACCATTCATATACATGCTTTATATGAACATAATTTCTCTGGAATAAGTGTCCATGAATAAGATTACTTGATCATATAGTAATTGCATATTGGATTTTACTAGACAATACCAAACTATTTCCTAGAGAGACTACTGTTTTGTACTTCTACCAGCAATATATGAATGATCCAGCTTAATAACTTCTCCAATATTTTATGTTGTCAGTATTTTATTTTAGTCATTCTGATAGGTATGTGGGGATATCTCCTGTGGTTTTGATTGGCCTTTCCCCAAGGGCTAGTGAGGTTGAAAATCTTTTCATGTGTTTATTTGCATCTGTATATCCTCTTCAGTGAAATATTCATTCATGTTTTCTGCCTATTTTCTAACTCACCTGTTTTATTTTTTCCTATACAGTTTTGAGAGTTCTTTGTATATTATGGATACTGGTCTTTTGTCAACTGTGTTATTTATATGTTATTTTCTCTCTGTTTGAAGCTTTTCATCCTTTCAAGGTTATTACAGAGCAAAAGTTATTAATTTGGATGACATCTGCTTTATCCATTTTTCTCTTATGGATATTGGTTATGGTGTCAAGTCTAAGAACTTTTTGCTCAGGTCTAGATTTCAAAGACGTTCTTTTGTGTTTATTTTTTGTAAAAGTTTTGTGTTAAATATATAAGTCCATGATTCAACTTGTGTTAACCTTTATTATTGACTTTTAAAACTAGGTATACGTATTACTTTGATAAAACAAACAACTTGGAAAGAAACCTAAAAGGCTCAAGAAATAATACTGGCTCTTACTACTTGTAATATAGTCTACATATTTTCTATTCTGCCTTACCCCACCCTACCTTACATTAGGCCTTCCCGTCTCATCCTGTACTCCTCATTCTGTCCTGTTTCATTTCATTAAAAAATACTAACCCTTACCCATTTGTTTGATTTCATGATACTCCACCATAGCTTGAAAACACAGCTGGCACATTCCTTATTTTTACTTTTTTTTTTTGAGACAAAGTCTCACTTTGTCACCCTTGGTAGAGTGCTGTGGTGTCATAGCTCACAGCAACCTCAAACTCCTGGGCTTAAGAGATTCTCTTGCCTCAGTCTCCCAAGTAGCTGTGACTACCAGTGCCTGCCACAACGCCTGGCTATTTTTTTGTTGTTGTTTTTTTAGAGATGGGGTCTCACTCTGGCTCAGGCTCGTCTTGAACCTGTGAGCTCAGGTAATCCACCTGCCTTGGCCTCCCAAGTGCTGGGATTACAGGCATGAGCCAACACACCCAGCCTATTTTTACTTTTCATTTATAGTAGAACCTCCATAGTTGACTGCTTTCCTACCTTGACCACCTTCTTAAGTTGACCTAATTTTCATAGAGTGGACGTGTACCACATGTATGTATCAGTACAGTTGCCTTGTTTCCTTATGTTGATTACCTGTGTGTTGACCATTCTATTATAGTCCTTTGGGTGATCAACTTACAGAGGTTCTACTCTGTCTTTTTTTTAAACTTCATCAACAGTTCTATTTTGGATGTTTTTAAAAAATCACCCATTTCTCTTTGATGTGAAAAATTAAACTATTTTGTTCAAAAAAAGTGTATACAAAGACTTAAGAATATAGAAGACACACAAAGAGATCCAACTGAATCTTCCAAAAACTAAGAAAAACGACATAAAATGAAAGATACATTGATTGCACAGGGTTAATAGCAGATCAGAGATACAGAGGAAAAATCAGTGTACTTGAAGACAGCAATAGGAACTGTCCAAAATAAAGCAAAGAGTGAGAAAAGGCAGAATGGAAATGAACAGCATCAGTGACATGTGGGATAGTGTTTTGAAAGTTCTTTTAGTGGTTATCCTAAAAATTGTAACGTGTAATTTTTTCTCTTATAAAAATCTAATATTCATCCTTTTCTCTTCCCTGCTCAGAGGAAATTTGAGATTCTTAGTACATTTATATGTAATTTATGTGTATAAGAGTATGTGTATATATAGCTACCTATATATATATATACACACACACAGGTATGTATACATATACACGTGCCATGCACATTTTTACATATATGTGTATTATATAACATTTTGTGTGTGCCTTCTGTTCACTGCAGTTTACTCATGTCTTTAACACTTTTTAAAAAAAAACTCTTCATCTCTTGCTCTATTTCTGAGTTATCTTGATAATTTACTTTATGCCTGAAGCAAATGCCTTTTCGAATCCTATTCTTCCTAGATTTTTAGATACGCAATCCTATGCCAATAAGATCCTGGCCTTGTACTTCTATGGCTACAAATGTTTTTTATTTGTTTTCATTTCTAGCACCTGCGAATTTCCCTTTGTTTTGCTGTAGGCTACAGCAAATTTTTAGGTCATATTTCATTCAGCATTTCTGTTTGTTTATGTAGTATGTTTTAGTGGTTAAGAGTACATCTTTATTAACATTTTGTATTGTTAGCCTTTTGAATTTTTACCATTTTGGTGGATGTGAGGTGGCATGGGAAATGTGGTTTAATTTCCATATCCTGGGTAACTAAAAATGTTGAGCCCTTAGTTTTTCAGCTTTAGCTTAATTTTTTATTTTTTTTTTGTATCTTCAGTTTTCTTCTATTTCTCACAGTGTGTTTTTTATTGCAGGATGGGAGTGATTCCTTAACCCTGAAATTTTGATTCTTATTTTCTGTTTTTTTTTCCTCATAGCAGCTTTGTATGACTATGATCTGCCCCCTATATCTGCCCTACGCTGTCTTTATCTTTGAGTTTTTTCTGTCTTTAATCACCATGAGAATGCTCATTCCCTTCTTTTCTTTCCTTAATGGGCTCAGTAACCTCAAGATTCTCTCTACATAGACTCTGGAGCTAGGTCTGAAACATACTTGAGTTTCTTTGCTTATAAGAAATTTGAAGTTACTTAGTAGGGAATAAGGCTGGACAGATTAGAGCAGCGGTTCTCAACTTGTGGGTCGCGACCCACAGGAACTGTATTGAAGGGCCGCAGCTTTAGGAAGGTTGAGAACCACTGGATTAGAGGAACCTGGTATATAACCAGCGCCTATTTATCCAAAGTATATGAATAAATCAGAGATCCAGGTGATTAGGGGAGGGTAGGTGGCACTTGGTTATTGTTACCTTAGTGCTTACTTTGGATTATCTGAAAATCCTGATAATTGAAAGTTTAAGTAAGTTGTCTAATCACAAATCATTTAAGGTTCAGGGAAAACACTGGTATACAGTGACCTGACAAGGAAGTACAGAATATACACATCTCTTATGTTTTTTAAGAACTTAAAAACAATATTTTTCAGTTTAAGCCTTTTAATACTTTGAAAAACCTTTATCTTTGTACTCACACTATTAGAGTCTTAACTTTGCATGTCTATGTAGAAAGACTCATATAATTGAATTTTAAGTTTTCACCTAGATTCTTTTTTTTAGTGTGTCAATGTATCGATTCTTTGTGTTTAAGAAATAGGAGTATTTGGAATATTTTCTCACTCAAATACTTTTTTGATGCAGTATTTGGCCAGGCCCAGGTTTAAACCTGCCACCTCCAGTATTTGAGGCTGGCGCCCTACTCCTTGAGCCACAGGCGCTGCCCCTCACTCAAATACTTTTAAAAGTTTTTTTTTTTTTGGTAGATTAGAATCTCTTTAAGAACATCTTTCCAAATGTACCTACTAGGGGTCCTCACTTCAAATAATTTTAAAAACCATTTCCTTTTGAATAATCTATTGCCTTTGTAAATAATTTTTCAGCAAACATTGAGGAGAATGTGCTACCTTACCATCAAAGAAATGGCTACCATCTCTGAGGATGTGATAATTGTCACAAGCAGGTATGTGAATGGTCAGAATCTAGGATTGGATGTATGTATTTAGTAGAATATTTGCTGTTCTTTGTAAGAAAGCCAATAGGTATTTAAAAGAATATAATATCTTAAACACGCTTTTTCAAAATGTACTTGTCATCTTGTAACGTTCATCCCCATCTGATAAAGCAGACAGAGAAATCACAAAGGATAATACTAATAAATTTCATTACATTAAAATGTTCACAAAAACACAGAAACAAAACTAAACAGTAAATGGTACATGTACACTGAAATAAAATATTTATAACAAATACATCAAAAGGCTAGCATCTATAATATATAAAGAACTCTTACATTATAGATACTCAAGTGATAATTCATGTGATAACCAATATAAATTATTTGAATATTGTTATTCAGGCTCGGCGCCTGTGGCTCAACGGGCTAAGGCGCCAGCCCCATACACCTGAGCTGGTGGGTTGAAATCTAGCCTGGGCCTGCCAAACAACAATGACGGCTTCAATCAAAAAATGGCCGGGCGTTGTGGCGGGTGCCTGTGGTCCCAGCTACTTGGGAGGCAGAAGCAGGAGACTTGCTTGAACCCAGGAATTGGAGGTTGCTGCGAGCTGTGATGCCACGGCACTCTATCCAGGGTGACAGCTTGAGGCTTTGTCTCAAAAAAAAAAAAAAAAATGAATATTGTTATTCATTTTCACTGGTAACCAAAAAAAGTAGATTAAAAATTTAAGAATGAATTATACTATTTTTACTCATCAAACTGGCAAAAAGTAGCACATGAAGCAGCATTTAATACTTGGAGACATGTTCCTATACATAGGAAACAGAGTAATAAATCAATTAAGTTTTTTAGGAAAATGGTTTGACATCATTGTTTGCATTATCGAAAGGGCTTCCCTTTGACCTAATAATACCACATCTATGAAACTATTTTCAGAAAACAATCACTATAACAGAGCAAGACTTTTATATGATAATGTTTATTGCAGCACTGTTTACACCAACAAAAAGGACAAAACAACTTTATGTCTATCATTGTTAAAATTAATTAACCATGAAATAATGTTTATAAAGTATTTTCAAGTTCTTGGAAATAATTTTGAAACATCTTTAATGACATGAATAAAAAGTGCTAAGTGGGAATTGGCTCAGACTATGTTTTCCATGTAATCTCACTTTTAAACATATTTTATGTATGTATAGAAAAAACACAGGTGGAAATACACTGATATATTACCAGTGGTTAACTATAGGAGTTTGGGATTGTGGCTAATATTTATTTTCCTTAAACTTTTAATAATTTCCAAATGTCCTAGAATGAGTTTGTGTAATTTATAGTTCTAAAATATATAACAAATGTTATTTTTAAAATAGTTGCCTTTTTTTCACCCTTTTAAAATTTTTATTAAGTCATAAATACATAAATCATGTATACATTAATGCACTTATGGGGTACAATGTGCAGATTTTATATACAGTTGGGAATGCTTACATCAAACTGGTTAAAATAGTCTTCACCTCAATTATTATGTTAAGACATTTATACTTTATACTTAAGAGATTTGACATATACCCTTGTAATATGCACCATAGGTGTGGTCCCACTGTTTACCCTCCCTCCATCCAACCTCTCACATGGTTGCCTTCTTAATTACTAGTTGTAACTCATTTAAGTGAACTGGGTATGTGTAACACAGCAAATTTTTGGAGGAGGGTGCTTGTATTTAACCAGCAGTTGTGTCGAATATAGTTTTGATAAGGAAAGTTTTTAGGTGAAAATCACAGAAAAGCAAATATAAACAAAAATTTAAACAAGACAAGAGTTTATTTTCCCTATATAACCATAAGTCTAGAGGCACAGAGTGGCAAGTGTTGGTTCATTAACTCAGCAGTGTCAGGGCTAGTGTCTGTTGAATTCTCTTGGACATTCTCTGTTATTGCAAAATAGATGCCTGCATTACTGTCAGTGTAACACATTCACAGCAAGACGGGTACTCGGAAGGGGACCAGGGACTGCTGGCACCATCTGCCTCTTTTATCAGGAATGCAATATCTTTTCCCTAGGCAATTTTTAGATTTCATTTGGCAGAACTGTGTAATATGACTATCGTTAGGAGGCCAGGAAAGTCAGTATTTACCTTTTGTAGCCCAAGTATCAGGGGCAGGCAGGGAAAAGGGGTTGAAAATGGGTGTTAGATTAATCAGCTATGTTGTCTGCCACAAGAAAGAAATAGAAAATTGAGTTATGTTGCTAGATTCACTCAATATTTTAAAATTTTAAAACAAATTAGTCAGTATTGATTGAGAGTTTTTTTTTGTTGGTTTCCTTTAGCTGTTAATACTTCTTTCTGAGTCTTGTTAGGCCACCTTTAATTGTGGTTTATTTCTAGTTCATTTTAAGTGATTAGTAGATGTGGCAGGTAGAATAATGGCCCCTCAAAGATGTCCATGTCCCAATTCCCAGGACCTGTGAATATGCCATCTTACATGGCGAAGGAGAATTAAAGTTGCTAAACAGCAGGTAAGGAGCTCATCTTGGATTATTTGGGTGAGCCCTTTAAGGGGAAGAGTTTTTATAAATGGAAGTGAGAGGCAGAAGAAGAGGGTCTGTAAAGAGATGTCATAGTGGAAGCAGGGTCAGAGAGATATATATCGCTGGATTTGGAGATGGAGGAAGAAGACCGTGACCAAAGAAAGTGGTGACTTTTAGAAGCTAGAAGCAGCAAGAAAAAAGATTTACCTATAGCCTCTGAAAGAAATGCAGCCCTGCTGATATCTTGATTTTAGTTCAGTGAGACTCTGTGTTGGATTTCTAACTTACATAACTGTAAGATAAATAAAAGTCCTCCAGATTTGTGGAATTCTGATACAGGTACAATAAAGAACAATCAATTTAGGTACCTGGAAGTGGGGTGCTGCTGTAACAAATACCTAAAAATGTGAAAGTAGCTTTGAAATTAGGCATTGAGCGTCTGTTGGAAGAATTTTGAGGTATGTGATAGCAAAAGCCTAGATTGTGGTAGATATGTCAGTAGATATGTGTTAATGATCCTGCTAGACTTGAAAGGACAGGAGGAGCAGGATAGAGGATACTAGAGAATCACTTTAATCACTTTAGAGGATACTTAAATCATGGTTAACGGATTGTTGGTGAAAATACCTACATTAAAGGCACTGTTGGTGGAGTTCAGAGTTGGAAACTGGAGGAAAAGGGATTCTTGTTATGATGGTGGCAGAAAGCTTAACAGAATTGTGTCTTGTAGTTGTGTGAAAATCAAGACTTCTAAGCAGTGAACTTGGTTCTTTAACTTAGATTTCTAGACAAAACATTGAAGATGTGGCCTAGTTTTGTTTTGCTACCAATATTAAAATTTGAAAGTAAAGAAATAAATTGAGGGGAGACCTGTTAAACCAATTATGATTTTGGAATTTCTTAACCTACCCTAAAAGGCAAAGGGTGCTAAAATCAACAGATTCACAATACAGGAAAATAAGCTGCAGAGAAAAAACCCAAAGGAATCACTGTACAATTTTTGCTGAAACCTCAGAATGATCAAAAGGTCAGAGTATTCACTCACACAAAACAGTGAAGGATCAAGGGTGTGACTCATAAATTCCCTCAGCATCTAAGTAGAAGCCAAAAATAGAGATGGGATATCTAGGCAAGGTCTGTGAATGACCCTCTTGTCCAATGGAGTGAGTCCCTGTACTTGTACGGTTGACCCACAAGGTTTTTGAGAATCTTATGCCAGCAGAATACTACCAACTTGAACTCAAAGGGACAAGAGAGGATGAACAAATAGAAAGAAGGCTGTCAGGGCCCCAGAATTCTATAGGTGGGAAACAGGCTAATAAAACTATTCAGCTTTAAATACATCCTAGTTACTCTTTGTGAAAAAGAAAGGATGACTATGAGGCCGGTCATACATGCTTGTAGGGTGGTGCGGAGAACTGTATAGACTTCTGCCCAGGCAGAAACCTATTCTAGTTTGCCTGGCTAAATTTCAGAAATTGCTCAGGACCAGTGACTTTTTTCCTTTCATTTATTCTCTTTTTTTGAATAGGGAATATCTGTAACTATTACTCTATGACCATCCCACTCTTATGTTTGGGAAGTGGGAAACTTGTTTTCTGGTTTCACAACTCTGTAGGTGAAGAGGAATATTGCCACAGGATTGATTGTACAAAGGGAATCACCCATACCTAATTCAAATGATTTTGATAATAAGATTGGGGATCTTTTGAATCAGTGATATTTAGATGAGATTTTGAACTTTGAATTGATGCTGCAATGTTGAGATGTGGGAAGATCTTGAAATGGGTGAATGTATTTTGCATGTGAAATGGACAAAGCCCCACATCACAGTGATTTTAGCTCAGTGAGACTTACGTTGGACTTCTAATCTACAAAACTGAAAATAATATATATTGTTGTAAGACACTAATAGTGGCAATTTATAAGAGCAGGAATGAAAAACTAGTATTTTAGATGAACATTCTGTATATGTAGACAATTTGTTAGCTTGGCAAAAAAACATAGAGATTAAGAAAACCTAAAGACAGACCCTTTAGAAAATAATGTATACAAATGGCCAATAAGCACAATCTTCTCAACTCCATCCATTAGTCATCCCGGAAGTGCAGATTAAAACATTAATGAGATATTATAACAAACCCCCAAAATGGTTATTATAAGAAAGCCTGAGAATGTCAAAATCACAAAGCCTACTTGAATACTGAGTATATAGAACATTTGAAACTCTCATAAACTGAAAATAAGAATGTAGAATGATACAATCACCTTAGGAAAAGTTTGGCAATTTCTTATAAAATTAAACATATACCTACCCTGTGATCAGTGATAACACTTCTAGGTCTTTACCCAAGGAAAATGAAAACATACTGCCACAAAAAAGACTGTACAAGAATTTCATAGTAGTTTCATTTGTGATAACCCTAAACTGGAAACAATCCAAAGGCACCAAATAGGAGAATGGATAAACATATTGTGGTATATTCATGAATGGACTACTACTCAGTAATAAAAAGAGACAGATTGCTGATTCAAGCAGCAATAGGAATAAACTTCTAGAACGTTGTGCTGTAACAAAACAAAATAGACACAAAAGACTATACGCTGGATGATTCTATTTTTATAAACTCTAAGAATAGCCCAAACTCATCTGTGCTAATGAATCCAGAAGTCTGGTTAGTTGGAGAAAATTGATCAAAATGGGCAAGAGGAAACTTTCTGAGATGCTGGAAATGTTCAGTATTTTGTTTTGGATAAAGGTTACTGGAGTGATCACAATTGCCAAAACTGATCTTACTGAACACTTGAGTTGCCCATTTTTTATTGTGTTTAAATTACACTCAATTAAAAAAAATGGAATTTCAGTCAGTGGCTTAAGGATGGTCAAGTATATGGCCAATATCATGATACTAGAAGGCAGACCCCCTTGTTATGGAACCCACTCAGTGAAAGTCTACATCTGAAGATTGCTTAGAATTCTGGAATTTGAGTCCTGAGGAGTGATTCATCACTCACATTAGGAAGCAGTAAGGGGAGTGGTTGTCAGTATGTGATTAGTTAAATCCCTAGTTTCTGAAAATCAAATAGTTCATGGACGATGATTAAGAAGAAATAAATGGGTTGTAGAAACTGTTATCAGGTGGGCAGTTTTGAAATCAATTGTGAGAGGAATGTGTGGATTTGGGTAGAGAGAGGAAAATACTTTGAGGTTCCTGAGGGGGTGAAGAAGCCAGGTTTATTCACTTACTTGATAAGAAATATAGAAACCGGAAACAGCTTTTTTATTTGAATGGTGCAGCTGTGCCTGAGTGATTACTTCTGAGAGGTTACTTCCAGCACTTGGCTTAGCACAAGATACTGTTATGTATCTGTAATTATAATACTATTATAATCTGACTTAGCCACTTCTTTTGTGAAATTCCTCTCTTAAAGATCTTCAGTAACCTCTAATTACAGAATCGAGTCCACATTTTACCTGACCTATCTCCCAGTTTTAATGTGGTTAAACCTGGAGTTCTTTCATCTTTGGCTTTCAGAAACCATAGTCCTGAATTTTCTCTCATCTCTGATTATTTTATTATTCTTCAGAAGTAGCTATTTTTCTTCTGCCTGTCATCTAAATATTGGTATTCCCTGGGTTCATATCGATGTGGTTGCTATTTCCCAAACTCTCATGCTATTTGATACCTTGTATCTTTGTACATGTTTCTTCCTGTGTCTAGAATTATTTTATTTGCTTTTCTACATAGTTCAAATGTATATCATTGTACATGCTCACTTCCCTGTTCTTGAGAGATTAGTCATTGTCTCCTCTTTTATTCTCATAACACTTTGTTTTTAACCTCTGTTTTAGTATTTGATACATCATACTGTAATTATTTGTTTACATGTTTTTCCGCTCTCTGGACTATTAGATCTTTGAGAATAGGAACCATATCTTATATAACTTTGTATCATTAATACCTAGGGAAGTGCCTTGCACATATTGGACATGCAATAAAAGTTTATTGCAGGGTTACATGGGATAGTCCATTTTCTCTCTTCTACAAGTAAGGGGGCTGTAATCATTAAGATTATTTATTTTCCTCTCTACCTCAAGAAAGCACTCTCACACAGGCAGATGTAAAGAAAGGTAGGTTTAATTGGTGTTGAAAACTTTTCTGTCTTCTACTTTCTTTCTCTTCTGTTTTTCCTGCCCTGTTGTAAGCCAGTTGCTCTGATTTATTTGGATTAACATTATTCTCCTTTAAACTGAAATTGTGGCAGACATTTGAGGAAAGATGATAAAATCATGCCAAGTCATGCAACTTCCTTCTCTTATGACTACTAAAATGAACAGCAATGACTGAAAGTGAAAGCTGGAGACTTCTAATATCAGTCAAGATGAAGTAAGGCCGTTGCAGGCTATCCTTCCCAGTGATCACACAAAAACCTCTGGACAAAAAATACAAAAACAACTACCTGAGGCCTCCAAATAGTAAATAATAGCATGCAAATTAAGGAGAAAAAACAATAGCTAAGGAATGACCAATATAGGAACAGTGAGTTTGATAGTTTTATCCCATATGCCCTGGGTTTGACCCAAGGGCAAGCTGAGTAGGGTACTGTGTATTGAGTGGATGGGGTCAACAAAGACTCAGAGAGAAACTTATCTTGTTTGTTTTGTTTTTCTCTTTTTTTCTCCTAGTCCTATCCTGGGTTTAGCACCAGTTGAGGAACTGTAATGTGACAGTTGTGTTGTAAGCATCTAAAATCCTAGGATAACACCTGTCCCTGAGAAAAAGGGTCTCCTGTTGTGTGAAGAATAGGGTGAATCCACATTATTTTTTCCTTCTGTCCTTTCTTACCTCTTCACCCTAGGGGTGGGCTCACTTGCATAGGATCATGTAATAAATAGTGCAGGGTGCTAAAACCTTGATAGGCTAGAAACCCATACTTTAGGCTAGAAGAACTAGGAAAAGGTATCTCTGATAGTTACAGAGTGTGAGAGAAATGACGTAAGGAAAGACTTGGAGGAACAGATACCTTACTGCATGTGTAGAACACATCTGAAGAAGCTTAACAAAAACTTTGAAATATGAACTGATTTTAGAACCAACATGCACAGAAAGCCAGACAGAACTTGCAATCTGAAGCTAAGTGGATTGGGTCCTTCCTAAAATAATCTAGTCAACATTTCCCAGAGGCTTTTAATAGGGCCCAGAGTCTCATGACATAATGTTCAAAATAGTATATCCAAGATAACAGTTTGAGGTCAACCAAGAAAGTTTGACCAGTTCCTAAGAGAAAAGGTAATCAATGGATCAAGCCAGAAATGACTGAGTTGTTAGGATTATTAAATACAGTAAACAGCTGTGGCAGCTATGCTCCATAAAGGTGGATATCTTAGAAATGAATAGCAAGAGAAATTCTCAGTAAACTATATATGAAAAAAAGAACAAAATGAAAATTTTAGAAATGACAGACTATATTAGGTAAAGTAGAAAAATTCAATGACGGATCTCAGTGGCAGAATGGAGATGTCATAGGAAGTGAAATGGTCAGTAAACTTGAAGATGAGCCAATAGAAATAATCCCAACTGAGAACAGAGAGAAAAAACATTGAAAACAAAAATAAACAGCCCCTGCTGACGTGTGGGAGTATATAAAAGGACCTAATATTCATGTCAGTGAAGTCCCTGGAGAAGAAGAGAAAGGGAGTGGTGCAGAAAAAAAAAAAAATTGAAGGAATAATGTCTGAAAACTTTAAAATTGAGGGAAAGACATACATCTATAGAGTCAAGAAGTTTAATGAAACATATATAAGATAAATTCAAAGGAATCCACACCCATACAAATAATGCTAAAAATCCAGGATAGAGGAAAACTGATAGCAACTAGAGAAATATGACGTGTTACATACAGAAAAACTTCAATGTAAGTCACTGGATTTCTCATCAGAAAACATAGAAGTCAAAAGACAGTGGAACACCGTCATTAAAGTACTGAAAGAAAAAGGAACTGATAACCAAAAATACTATAACCACCAAAAATACCTTGGCGGAATGAGGGTGAAATAAAGACTTCTTTTTTTTTTTGAAACAGAGCCTCAAGCTGTCACCCTGGATAGCTCGCAGCAACCTCCAACTCCTGGGCTTAAGCAATTCTCTGGCCTCTGCCTCCCAAGTAGCTGGGACTATAGGCGCCTGCCACAATGCCCGGCCATTTTTTGGTTGCAGCTATCATTGTTGTTTGGGGTGCCTGGGCTAGATTTGAACCCTCAAGCTCAGGTGTATGTGGCTGGTGCCTTAGCCCATTGACC